>BRDA01043416.1:0-17243 GCA_036984385.1 Crenuchus spilurus
GTAATTTTGAAGGAATAGCATCAAGTCTACAAGTTGTACAGTTTGATGAAGCAATAATTTTCTCCAGATCTAGTTGTGTTATTGGATTAAAAAATATTAGCCTACTCTTGCACAGTGAGACATAAAACAACTACAGGTATCTGTAAGTGAGCTATGTTAGTACTGAGTGTCCTGCTCAGGAAATCTTAGTAATCCACCAAGTAACAATGATGTTTGTTTTTTGTCAACAGAAGTACATAGTGAGTATTCTCTTTAGTGCAAAATATGCATTCATTTTTATTGTTGTGTGCTACTTTGCATTATTTTTAATTGACAGTGTGTATTTCAGTGCAGTAATTGTGCAAGCATATTAATGTAAAGCAGGGTGGCACTGTGGCTTGGTGGTTTACACTTTCGCTTCTCAGCATGGCAGTGTTGGTGTTTGAATCTTCATCTGGGTGGAGTTTCCATGTCCTCCGCATGTTTGGGTGGGTTTCCTCAGGCTATTCCGGTTTCCTCCCACAGACCAAAAACAAGGTGAATTGGGTTTTCAAAATTGTCCTGGTGTGAGTGTGTGTATGTATATGTGTGTGTGCCTAGTAATGTGTTGGCACCCTGTCCTGGCTACAGGACAGCTGCCCTGCCCAGCACTCAATAAAGGGGTATTGGGACTCACTGTGACCCTAACCAGGATTAAGTGGTTAATAACAAGGAAGACTTATAAAAATCAGATGGCATAGGTTCTAACCAATACCCACACTGTGCAAAGACTTTGTGTATCTGCCAAACTTATCGAAAGGCACCAGATAGCAATTAGAGAATTAACCTACCACTGCAAAAATAAATTAATTGAAATAAAAATATTTAAAGTGATAAAAGTTGAGCTCAAAACAATACCGTACAAACAATACAACTCAGCAAAAAGAATGTTCTTTTATGGCTCAGGAGATTTAAAGGATATTTTTCTAAATCTTTTCGCTAGACCTGTCTTCATTTAATATAGCATAACACTGTTTTTGCAGGGAAAAAACTGCCGGGGACCAAAACTGCCTTTTGAAAAAGTGCAGAGGACATGTCCCCCCAATGAATGCCTATCAGCTCCTGTTGAATTGTGGGATAGCACGGTGTGCTATTGATGCATACTTCAAAATGTTTCCTGATTCTGTAGGTAACTATTTTTGCATACTGCTTGATGAATACTGTATTTGGGCCCACTAGTCATGGTTGCCTACTGCTTCCACATGCTATGTAGTAAATAAGTAGGCAACCTTATAAAGCAGCTGAACCATCAATCTCAAATGAAAACAAACCCCGTGCTGGTCAAAATCTAAGCTGGTCTACAAGCATGAACTGCCTTTTCTGAATAGTGATTAGAGTTTACTAGGTAAACAAACATGCATACCAGCAGGAGGTCATAGTCCTTAGTGCAATGCTCAAGTTTTCCACAACCCATGACTCTGTGGAATGAATATCTATTCCCCGCTGACAGCTTTTGAGGTGGAACATTGAAAATTGTTCCACTAGAACCAGGTGGGAACAGCACCAACTTTCAGTGGCGAGTTTTCTTCTATGTAGTCTGCAGCAGTGAAATGCTGGCTACACACAAAGGTACTGCATAACAAAGTTTGTCCCTTCATTTCTTATAATTGAATGCACCCTTTTTTTCTTCTGCTGATTGTCAGACAGAAACAATGAAAACTGAGATACTGTTGTTTTTATTTCGATTTCAAACACCTGGGTACACTACAAAAGCTCTTGTTATTTAACTCTGCCATCGCTGTTTACTGTTTAGCGAAACTAACTTTACCCTGCAGCGAGCGCTTTGTTTGGACTCTGGAACATATTGTTCTCTATCATTATCCTTAAAACAAATTGCAGTTGAACATGATCAAGACTGTGGAGAGTTTAGGAGACACCCCTCAGTACTGCCAGTGTTAATTTCATTAACGATAATGATGATGAAAAATACTCATTGACAACCATTTTTTTCACAATGAAAATGAAACGAGAACTAAATAAAGCGAATATTTTAAATTGAAAACTATAACTAAAAGTATTAGACTTTTCGACAGCAAATAAAAACGAAACAAAAATGTCACAGAAGGACAAAAAGAATGTATTTATCCAGTAATCCACTTTTTTTTTTTTTTTATAAACCTGCCGTATCACATTCTTACATCTGACTTTCTCAAAGCACCTAACCTCCCCTGCCACACAACGTGAAGACATCACTCCCGCAGCTTGTATGGAAAAGAAGCAATTTATGGAGTCATTTCAGTTTCGGTGCGACAGAAAACAAAATGGAGTGCATAGTTTGTGGACTGAAAATAACTGGGAAAAAAACACAACAAACCTCAAGAGGCACTCACTACCACGAGCTTTACAAAAAAAGTAAGCTAATGTAGCCAGCTAGCTGGTTACTAGATGTTAGCTTGCTTGCTAACGGCGATATACACTGCTCAAAAAATAAAGGGAACACTTAAACAACACAATGTAACTCCAGGTCAACCACACTTCTGATAGATGATAGATACTTGCGGGAATTCTGTGAAACCTTCTGTGAAACCAACCTGTCAAGTTAGGAAGCAACACTGACTGTGAATAAATTTTACCTGCGGTTGTGCAAATGGAACAGACAACAGGTAGAAAGGAGAAGCAATTAGCAAGACAACCCCTATACAGGAGTGGTTCTGCAGGTGGTGACCATAGACCTTTTCTCTGTTCTCATCCTTTCTGGCTGATGTTTTGGTCACGTTTGCATTCTGTCAGTTCTCTCACCATAGAGGTAGCATGAGGCGATGTCTACAACCCACAGAAGTTGCTCAGGTAGTGCAGCTCATCCAGGGTGGTATATCAATGCGAGCTGTGGCAAGAAGGTTTGCTGTGTCTGTCAGTACAGTGTCCAGAGCATAGAGCAGATACCAGGAGACAGGCCAGCACACCAGGAGACATGGAGGGGGCCGTAGGAGCGCAACAACGCAGCAGCAGGACCGCTACCTCTATCCTTTGTGCAAGGAGGAACAGGAGGAGCAGAGCCAGATCCCTTCAAAATGACCTCCAGCAGCCCACTAATATCCATGTTTCTGCTCAGACTGTCAGAAACAGACTCCATGAGGGTGGTATGAAATTTTGAGTATGATTCCAAATCCAGACCTCCAAGGGGTAATAATTTTGATTTATTGATCATTTTTATGTTATTTTGTTCTTAACACATTCCACTATGTAATAAATAAAAATTTTCAACTGGAATATTTTATTCATTGAGATCTAGGATGTGTTATTTTAGTGTTCACTTAATTTTTTTGAGCAGTGTATATGTATGTCGTTTGATATGCTTCATTTTTTTCATTCATTCATTATCACACCCGCTTAATCTTTATTAGGGTCGCGGTTAGTCCCCCACCCCCTCACTGGGCGCAGGGCAGGGCATTACACTATTCAACTAAGCCCAGGACAGGGCGCCAGTCCATTGCTGGGTGACACACACACACAGACGGACAATTTTTAGAGTACCCAATTCACCTGATCTCCACGTTTTTGGATTGTGGGAGGAAACCGGAGACCCCGGAGGAAACCCACGCACACACGGGGAGAACATGGAAACTCCGCTCAGATGGGGAATCGAACCCAAGACCCCAGCGCTGAGAGGCGAACGTGCTAACCACTAAGCCACCGTGCCCCCCTATGCTTCATTTTTAATATTTTTATTTTTCAATGTCTAAAGTGGATATGCGCAATCCGTTATTATCGTAGGTGTTTAGGTTAAATAGATCACAAACACTTCTAACTGGAGATGTGAGACACACATACATCTTTTGTTGCATTTTTAATAAAGTCATATAACAGAATGGGTAAGCGTGGTATTAAGTGCAAGTTAACGTTAATGCCAGCACGAACCAGTAAAAGAAATTACATTTCTTACCGTTTGTGACAGAAAGCTCTGAGGGCAGACTTCTCTCGTGTGTCTGCTTTTTGTTTGTTGTACTGCATATTTATAGAGTATAGTAAATATAAATCATTTCCTTTCTTGTTTTTAAGATGTTGTCAATGTGATTGTTGTTAATGTATGTGTTGTTTAGTCATGTTGATACCAAATTGTATTTACATACTACATTTTGTCATGTAAAAGTTAAATAAACGCATTTTCTGTAGAAAAAGTCTGATGTCAATGTGTTATTAAATGTAACAAAAAATAAAGAATATTGTTTTATTAAAATAGCAGTAAGCAGTCTAAAATATCTCTAATTTTAAATAGTATAACTAAAAATGCATAACTGAAATTAAATAAAATATTTTAAACATTTAATTGACTAAAACTAGACTAAAATATTTTCAGTTTTTGGCAACTAAAACTAGACTAAAACTAACAATCACTAAATGACTAAAATGTGACTAAAACTAATATACATTTTAGTCAGAAGATTAAATCAAATTCACCTGTCAAAATTAACACTGAGTACGGCTACCCCTCACTATTTTCAACAGCTCTGAATCAACTGTGGAGACCTTCAGATTCCTGGCAACTACCACTTCCCAAGTCCAACATAGGAGTAGGAGTCCCAACATCAAAAATGCCCAGCAGAAGATATTATTTCTGCAGCAAATGAGGCCTGTTCCAGGATCTGTTGAGCCAAATTTATACCATAGTTATTCTGTGCACATTCATTACACTCTGGTTCAGAGGAGCCATTAAACAGGACATTAACAGACTGCAGCGAACAGTATAGACAGCTGAGAAAATTGTTGGTGCTCCCCTCCCTTCATTCAGGACTTGTACTATCCAGGGACTATAAAACAGGCAGAGAGAATCATTACCTATTCCTTGCATTGTTGTCACAGCCTTTCTCATTTCTCCCCTCCAGTAGGTACTACAGAGCTCTTTAAACAAAGACTTCCAGACACAGGAACAATTTTTACCCTCAGGCCATCACCCTCATAAACAGCTGACCAACAATATCATCTACTAAGGCCATAGATTCTCCTGGTTTCCCCTGACACTCATCCTAACACTGTACACCATAATTCATTACCAAACTTGTTATACAATTCTGTTGTTTGCCCTGTCATGTACAATTGTTGTAAATTATATGTACATTACTGTATGTGTATATTCTTATATAACACTAAAGAGACACCAATTGCCAGAAACAAATTCCTGTATGTATACACTACCGGACAAAAGTTTTAGGACAGTTTTGGAACGTTTTAGAACATTTTTGGTATGCGCCTAGTTGGTCAGTGCAATGAGACATTAAACTGAATAATTCTCTCCCCAAACGTTGCGGTGTTCTAAAAATTTTGACAGGTAGTGAACATGGCCAATAAATCTGATTCTAATTGAAAAATTGGAAATATTGAATAGAGAACTATATTGAAGCTAAAGGCGTTGACTAGTACTGATTAGATGAGCCAGCTGATCTTAATCATTAAAAAAAACATGAATGTACATAACTAGAAAGAAAGCATTCACAAGGCATCAACATTTTTAATTTGTAAATGTGAATGATGTGAATTTCATAAACCTATCAACTTTTCACAACTCTTATTTTGTTCTCATTAATACAAAACCAGTTACATCTGTCCTCAGTTACAACAGTTTCAGTATAGAGGTCTCAGTTACTAAATATGCACAACTCCAATATAATTGTAAACATATACAGTGCTGCTTGAAAGTTTGTGAAACCTTTAGAATATTCTATATTTCTGCATAAATATGACCTAAAACATCATCAGATATTCACACAAGTCCTAAAAGTAGATAAAGAGTACCCAGTTAAACAAATGAGACACAGATATTATACTTGCTCATTTATTTATTGAGGGAAATGATCCAATATATGATATTTGTGATCGGCAAAAGTATGTGAACCTCTAGGATTAGCAGTTAGTTTAAAGGGGAAATTAGAGTCAGATGTTTGCAATAGATGGGATGATAATCAGGTGTGAGTGGGGACCCTGTTTTATTTAAAGAACAGGGATGTTTCAAAATCTGCACTTTACAACACATGTTTGTGGAAGTGTATCATGGCATGAGCAAAGGAGATTTCTGAGGACTTCATAAAAAGAGTTGTTTATGCTCATGAGGCTGAAAAAGGTCACAACACCATCTCTAAAGAGTTTGGACTCCACCAATCCACAGTCAGACAGATTGTGTACAAATAGTGGAACTTCAAGACCACTGTTACCCTCCTCAAGAGTGGTCAACCAACAAAGATTACTTCAAGAGTAAGGTGTGTAATAGTCAGTAAGGTCACAAAGGACCACAGGGTAACTTCTAAGCAACTGAAGGCCTCTCTCACATTGGCTAATGTTAATGTTCATGAGTCCACCATCAGGAGAACACTGAACAACAATGGTGTGCATGGCAGGGTTGCAAGGAGAAAGTCACTGCTCTCCAAAAAGAACATTGCTGCTCATCTGCAGTTTGCTAAAAATCACGTGGACAAGCCAGAAGACTATTGGAAGAAAGTTTTGTGGATGGATAAGACCAAAATAGAACTTTTTGTTTAAAAGAAAAGTGTTATATTTGGAGAAAGGAAAACACTGCATTTCAGCAAAAGTACTCTATCTCTTCTGTGAAACGGTGCTGGTAGTATCATGGTTTGGTCCTGTTTTGCTGCATCTGGGCCAGGATGGATTCCCATCAATGATGGAACAAGGAATTGTGAATTATATCAGAGAATTCTAAAGGAAAATGCCAGGACATCTGTCAATGAACTGAATCTCAAGAGAAGGTCATGCAGCAAGACAACGACCCTAAGGACACAAGATGTTCTACCAAAGAATGTTTAAAGAACAGTTTAGTTTCATGCATTTAGTTGCAGTTATTGCTGCAAAGGGGGATCACACCAGATACTGAGAGCAAAAGTTCACATTGCCTCTCACAAATCTGTCATATTGGATCATTTTGCTCAATGAATAAATGATCAAGTATAACATTTGTGTCTCATTTGTTTAACTGGGTTCTCTTTATCTACTTTTGGGACTTGTGTGAACATCTGATGATGTTTTAGGTCATATTTATGCAGAAATATACAGTAGACAATTCTAAAGGGTTCACAAACATTCAAGCAGCACTGTATTCGTGCCAGCTCATTTTTCATTGATACCTGAAAACTCATTTAGAACTGCTGGAATTTTGAGTATCCGTGTTGGGGGAGCATGAGTCACTCTCAGGCGCACTTCAACGTATTTAAAAACCTTCTTAATCCATTGGCACAAGTTGTGGCATGTTGGTGAAACAGAAACTACTGCAAAAGGTTGGAATGTTCTCAGTGTGGGACATTTCATAAGTCTTGCAAAGCCACTGCAAAACAAATATGACGAAACCCAGAATATGCTGATTCTGTTACTCAGACTGCAAATGCAGAGCTCTGTTATGATATCACCAAGTATATATCTGGCACAATCTCCAAATTCTGGACAGATATTTGACTTTAGTCAGTGACTCATGTGAGTCTTTGTTATGTATAACACTTCTGTATGAGCTATTCTGTTTTAAACCTGCTTTTGCAGGTTTCATTTGAAATCTGTTCCTGTCTGCTGTCCAGAGGAGTTTAAGTTGGTCAATGTTTCTTCCTTGGTGTTAGTCACGCTGTTCTCAAAAATCACTTTACAAAAGTAATCAATTTGGCTTGTTTTTATCTTTTATTGCAACAGCAAAGCAGCATGGAAGGTTTGTGATGTCAAAACCTGCAGATCTCATCTGTCATCATGCATGTGGTCTTGTGGTTGTGCATGTGACATTTTTAGTCAGAGCTCTTCAGTGTATAGAATTATTGAGCTCATTTAATTCTAGGTTAATAATTCATTTATTTAACATACTATGCAGTAACTAGTAAGTAACTAGTAAAGACTATGAAAATAAAGTATTCACTTTTATGTTGCCATGCCTGAAGCTCAAGAAGCCATTTAGAAGTTTTCTTTGAATAATGCAATAGAAGAAGAACATTTGAAGAAGCAAATCTGGCTTCCTAAAGAACAATGTTAAAAGAAGAGACTTCTTTAATATAAAATAATATAATGTAATAATCTAAAAATGTAACAATGTAAATATTTTAGAGCAATTTAGGGGTTCTTCCTTAAACTGTATGTTTTTTATTGTTCCACATAGCCACATATCTCATTTACAGAAAAGGTTGTCTTTATAAATATGTCTTCATTGTTTGTTAGGGGACCAAAACTGGCATCAATAAAGAACTCTATTTTAAGAATGAAGAACCCCTTTCAAATTTATCAAAATGGTTTTTGTTTTTGTGTTAATGCATCTAAACTGTATTTGCAAATATTTTGTGAGCAAAATCAGTATCAAATCTCAATGCCTCCATAGTGACATATATGTGTGACGCCCCCATCACCTGCGCCATTCTCTGTTTCACACTTTCTGTCTTGCTAGTTACAACTTGTGGGCTTGATGAACTGAAACCAATGACGTCATACAAGCCTTATAAAAAGCAAAGAGCTGTTGCAGCTAACATTGTCTGACAGCAGGTTCCTAAAATGGGTAGTTTAAACTTCTTGGTGAAACTCTTTGCCATGGGCTATGTCTTGTCCATGTGTCTTGCTGTTGACTGTAATTGGAAAACACAGTATGAATATCATGGGAACTGTTGTGAGTCATGTCCTTCAGGTAAGACTATGATTCTAGTCTATTATCATAAACAATACGCTAATCATTCAAGAGAAGTAACTATTATACTCATACAGGTAAATGTTTTTTGGTTGTACTTTGTAATATAAGAATAGTTATAGTAAAAAATCCTTATAATAATACAGCTTTTTCTTCTTTCTATGATTTGAAACATTGCATTAAGTCAAAGAAATATTTATATTTAAAGCAGACTTTACTTTTTCTGGTGCTGTTACTGAGCTCAGACTTTTGCAAACATTTTTGAAGTAACATTCCCATCTGTGGGAATTCCACAGGTAAATATTCTAAAGTAGTTTGCAGTACTCAGTGTGAGGTGTGCACACCAGAATCCTCAAACACCAGATGTGCTTGTGAAGAGAACTCCTTGTGTAAAGATGAAGCCTGTTCAAAATGTGTGTCCAGACCACGATGTAAACCTGGGGAAGAACTCAAAAGAATAGGTAAGAGCATACCTTTTCCTCTGACTAAGAAATTCCATACTATGGTGACTCCTCACCAGTGCTACCATGAGCAGCTGGTGGGACAAACACATTTTTTCTCATAATTGTTGCTTAGGTTACTAATAAACAGATTAGGTTGTGACCAGTTCTTCCACTTGAGGTTTAAAGTGTAACATTTTTCCCTCACACCAGAGTCAAAGTGTGAACTTCTGAAAAAGTTTTGCGCATCATGTATGCACTGCTTCCTTGAGCTGTGCGTTCTTAACTTTCACCCTGCTGTGTATTAGTCTTATAGTGTTTATTGAGGTAAACAGGTGTATTACAAAATAATTAAGCTAATTATGTAAGCTAATATAACATTTCATTCCATGAAATTTTGGAGCATTTCTATTGGTTCATTCATCAAGGTCCAAACATTGTAATTGTTCAAATGAAGATTTTTTTAAAGGAGATATATGGGTTTGACATGACAACAGCAATTTATAAATGATAAGATGGTGTACACTAATTCTCATTGTCAATTCATTGTCTGACAATTCTGATAGTCTTCTCTTTGTGGACTTTTGACAGGTGAATATGATTTCAATTATATTTGTGCATCATGTCCAGACAAGAAGTACAATGATGCTGAGGACAGTATGTGTCAACTCATAGCAGAGTAAGCTACTTTAAATCTGTTAAATTCTGTTACAAGAAAATATACTTATTAAGTGTCCTGATGTCTTTAATGTAATTACTCTGTTTTTGGTAACAGCTGCAAAAAAAATGGTTTGGATATGCTCTTCCCTGGAAACAAGACGCATAATGCAAAATGCGGTTGGCAAGGTCAGTGCTTTGAATCAGTTAGTGTAGTTCTTTAGGTTATGCTTTTGTGTGAATGGGAATTCATATATACTGTACAAGCTTGTGCCCATGATACAGCTTCAGCTGCCTCTGTGGCTGACTGTGATGCCCAAAATCTAGGCCCTGTAGAGGGTCTGAACCACAAGGGCTCTGCACCCTTGTTCAATGGGCTCTCACCTTGCTTGCAATCCTTTGCTTCTGCATTCTTCTACCAGACTTGCATGCTTTGCCTTCTTCCTGTCATTGACCTCCTCAATGCAGTCATCCTATGTAAAAGTTTGAACAGAATGAACTGATTAAATACTTCCATGATACGCACCATGCCTGTAATCATGGCAAAACACTCTGGTAACATCAAGTGATTCCCTAGGTCAACACTTAATGGTACAGTTGCCATTAGGTCATCAGAAAGTTTAGGAAAAGTCCAAGTGGGCCAGTGGGTGTGGGGGCAGTTTGTCCTTATCATTACCATTAAAAGTAATCTGCTTTTGTTAATCAATACTTCATTATGTGAAATCTGTGTGCTGGTGAAAAAAAGTAATAAATCAATGTAATGGATGTGGAGCATCAAGTAGAGCATCTGCACCCTAGTTTTTCAGACTAGCTCAACATCTCAATTACTTTTTTATAACAAGGCAATCTTGCCTCATTTCACTGTATTTATGTTTATTTCCATTTATTCTAAGGACATAATGTGTTTCCCACAGTATTTTATGTGGAAACAATCATTTAAAATCAGAATTAATCTGTTATAGGACATTTACATAAGCAGTAGCGTTTTTTAGTTAAAACCAGATCTGCAGTTTAATTCGTAGCATTTTTCGTTTATATTCTTTTACATTTTTGAGAGGAAATGTAACCATAGAGTTCCAGTTTCTAAACTAAATTTGCGAGGATGGCACTGCTATACAACTGCATACAGATTAGAATCTGGTTAGATAAGTGAAAAAGAAACATTGCATATACATGCAAACCTCAGATAACTTATCTCCTTGTCATGTTCCAATATCATCACTGTTATATCAGATAGCTCTATTTTTTATCTTTCCACTACATTTGCAAATGCCAGCTGCTCAACTCATGAAAGAGCAAACAGAAACATTCCACAACCCTGGAACGTTACTGTATATTAAAGCTGAAGTAGGTGATTTTATAGAAACTGCTATGTATGTTTTTGTTCATCTCTGTGTGTGTGTGTGTGTGTGTGTGTGTGTGTGTGTGTGTGTGTGTGTGTGTGTGTGTGTAGAGTCTGCGTGCATGCATCCTTGTGAGAGTAGGATGAGACAGGTGTTTTCACAGTCCCAAGGCCTTTATGGAAAATAGCTATTTTTCTTTGTCATAGAGCATTTGATTTGTTGATTGCTATCAGACTATAATGAGTATTTCTAGAAATATAACTGTTTGCAAAACAAATAATCTATTCTGTCTTTAATGTGAAAAAATGTTTTTTTTACTTCTATAAAAATTCTGCTTAGTCAGACTGCAGATGGAAATTACGCCTCTGATCAAGTATAAGAACATTATTTATTAATTTTATAGAAATAAAAATAAATATTGGATAAATGTTGGATAACAAACAGTGTACAGTTGAAAGAAAAGGTATGGGAACCTTTTTGAATTACTTGGATTTCTGCATAAATTGGTCATCAAATGTGTTCTGATTAGAGGTGGGTAATCCAGGTCCAGAAAGTAAAAATCCATCCCAGGATTTTGCTCCAACATCATATGTGTCTCTGCTGAAGCATATCTCCAGCAGAACCAACAAGGCAGTTGAAACAAAATCCAGGGGTGGATTTTTACTTTCTGGACCTGGATTACCTACCGCTACTTCTGATCTTCATTTAAGTCATAACAATAGACAGTCTGCTTAAACTAATACTGCACAAAAATTATATGCTTTCATGTTTTTATTGAACACAACATTCATAGAGCAGGGTGGAAAAAGTTTGTGAACGTTTAGGTTAATGACTTTTCCAAGAGCTAATTGAAGCCAGGAATCAGCCAACCTGGAGCCAGTCCATGTGATGACAATGGATGTGTTGGTTAAAACTGCCCTTGACCTATAAAAAACACACACGTTTTGAGCTTGCTGTTCTCAAGAAACATTGCCTGATGTGAACCATGCCTCACACAAAAGAGCTCTCAGAAGACCTACGTTCAAGAATTGATGACATGCATCAAGCTAGAAATGGTCACAAAATATCTCTAAATGCTTTGATGTTCATGTGTCCATGGCAAGACAAGCGCTGTTGCTTCTCTCCCTAGGCATGGTCATCAAAGATGACTGCAACTAGCAAAGCGCAGGAAGAATCGTAGAGTGTCAGCTAAGGACTTATAGAAATCTCTGGCACATGCTAACATTTTTGTTGACAAATCTACAATAAGTAAAACAATAAACAAGAATGGAGTTCAAGGAAGGACACCATGGAGGAAGCCACTGCTGTCCAAAAAAAATTTTTGCTGCGAAAGAGCACCTGGATGTTTCACATCACTAATGGGGAAATATTCTGTGGACAGATGAAACCAAAATTAAGTTGTTTAGGAAAGAACACACAACACAGGCACAGCACACCAACATCAAAACCTCATCCCAACTGTGAAATATGGTGGAGCATGGTTGGTGGCTGCTTTGCTGCCTCAGGGCCAGGACAGATTGCTGTCATCACTGGAAAAATTAATTTATAAAAAAATTAAAAAATTCCCAAGTTTATCAAGACATTATGCAAGAAATCTATGACTATCTGTCCTCTGTCCACCAGCTGAAGCTCAACAGAGGATGGGTGATGCAACAGGATAATGACCTAACACACAGAAGTAAATCGGCAACCAAATGGCTTCAACAGAAGGAACTGGAGTCAGACTCCTGACCTCAACTCAATTGAGATCCTGTGACATGACCTCAAGAGAGTGATTCACACCAGACATCCCAAGAATATTGCTGAACTGAAATAGTTTTGTGAAGAGGAATGGTCTACAATTCACCCTGACCATTGTGCAGGTCTGATCTGTAACTACAGGAAACATTTGGTTGAGGTTATTGCTGCCAATGGAGGGTCAACCAGTATTCAATTCAAATGTTCACATACTTTTCCCACTCTGCACTGTAAATGTATATATGTTGAGTTCAATATTTTTTGTGTGGTATTAGTTTAAGCAGACTGTGTTTGTCTATTGTTGTGACTTAGATGAAGATCAGACCAATTTATACATAAATCCAAGTAATCCCAAAGGGTTCACATACTTTTTCTTGCAACTGTAGATGTTCTAAATCTAAAATTATATGACATTTCTTTGGCATCTCTCAATTCTCTAACCTTATCAGTCATGATCAGATATCATTTGGTGTTCTGAATGTTACTGTAATACCTTTAATTATCATGAATGCTGTGGTCATGGAATGCTTTAGTTATCCTGAATGCTAAGTGAATTTGACAACTGTATTATGATATTGGATGAAATTTTTATTTTTAACTGTCTACTGTTTACAGATTCTGATCATCATACTTATAAGGTCCTAATGTTGTGCTTAGTCATCAATGGTCTCATCTGTCTGGCATTGGTATTTAATGCCTGTATTCAAAGGCTTATGTACAGGAAAAACAACAACAGTAAGTGAAATCAAATATTTTGGAGTATGTTCTGTTTCATCAAGAGTCTTGTGACTGGATTTTGAGCATCATGCTAAAATGGCAAGTAGCAGATTTTCTGTGGTTCTACTTAGATACTTGATTCTGATCCGTTAGGCCAGTGCCAGACATGTACTGTAGCAGGATAATTAATTTATGTACTCAAATTTCAGTTGAAATGACATCATTTGTAATATATTGTTTTTCAAATCAAAGTTTATTTGTCACATGCACAGTCCTACATGGTACAACTAGCAGTATCACTGTCTAACATAGTTAGATACTATGACATAGTATCACTGTCACTGATATTAACATCAAAGGAAAATTACCATCAAATACATTAGCACTGTGGAAGCTTGTGTCTGCTTATGCATAGGAGCTTAAGGTGAAGAGGGCTCTCCCACACTTGACTTCATTGTGTCTTTCCACAGGACGATCAGTGGGATTTCCCCATGAAGAATGCAGCTGTAAACTATCCAAAGAGGAAAAGGGGGATGTGTAATACCATCACAGCAACACTGACTCCTCAGACATTTTACATGATGTCTAAAGCAATTGGTCTGAAACATTCAGGAATTTAAGTTATATGGCCTTCAGCACCATTTTTTTACCTGAGCCACATTTTGCCTTTGGGGAATGTCTTTGCACAGGAACTAGAGGATACAGTTTTGTGGATTAAGGATTTGTATTATTGAGCCTGTTCTAGTGTACATGCCAGACTTATTAAGGTAGTTCCTGAAAATATATTCAAGAATACTTTCAGAATTTATGTTGGTGTACCAGATGTATTTTTTAAAAATGTAGATATCGGGGTCATGTTTTATGCAGATTTACTAGTATATACTCCATTTATATTTACTAGATATGAAACCACTAACCTGGCATTTCAATTTTCTAGTTTTGTAACCTAAAACAAGTGTGGTGGTAGTTTAGCCATTACATGTGAAATCTGAAGTTTGCTTCTTTCTTTCAGTTCTGGCATTATAAAGCCAATATTAACCCTACCTTTAGCTTCAAGCAAACCATATACCTACATCACACACTTTCATCAAGTCTTGTATGTATTGAAATGGACAAATGTACATTGCAAGTTAAAACCTATAGCTTGGTCCAACTGTTATTTACAGAAAATGGTTTCTGGGGTTTTTTTTGTTGTTGTTGTTGTTGTTGTTGTTGTTGTTGTTTTCGGCAGGACCACAGCATATCAGTCTACACTGTTGGTACAGTGAGTTTAGATACCTGTTTAGACAAATATTTTTCTTAATTTGTGTACATATACATACATATATATATAGATATAGATATAGATATATACTGTAGATATTTACGCTCATTGTTCATTTTATCAGCTCCACTTAGCATACAGGCATACATTGTGTGTGGTTTGTATTGGGATCAGAAACAGCAGAGCTGCTGTAGATTTTAACCCCTTTTCACCTGTTCATCAGTAAACCCCTACATACTGCACCAATAAGATAAATTAAGTTGACAAAATAGACAAGTGTAGATACAAGATATGCACACATAATGCTGTTATGCACAAATATCACATTAACTTCAATTACTTTTTTTATATAAGAACTATTTTATTGCATTGAATATAGCTTAGAAAAAAGTGTCTGTGTCCCAACAATCACTACCTCCTATTTACTGATTTCATTCCTTCATGACTGAAGTGCTCTTGAGCAAGGCACCTACAGTGGTGCTTGAAAGTTTGTAAACCCTTTAGAATGTTCTATATTTATTCATAAATATGACCTATTTATGACCTTAAATATGACCTAAAACAACATCATTGATTATTTATTCATTGAGGAAAAAATAAAGAACTAAAATAATATGGATGCATAAATATGGACAACCTTAAACTAATACTTTGTTGAAGTGCTCTTTGAATTTATGACAGCATTCAGATTTTTTGGGTAGGAGTCTATCAGCATGGCACATCCTAACTTGGCAATTTTTGAGCACTCTTCTTTGCAGAAGTGCTCTACACTGTCAGATTCTGAGGGCATCTCCTGTGTACATCCATCATTAGGTCAACCCACAGAATTTCAGTTGGATTGTTGTGTGGCTGGGTCATTGCAAAACTTTGATCTTCTTGTGGCAAAGCCATTCATTTGTGAATGTGGAGGTATGCTTTGGGGGGTTTGTCGTGCTGAAAGGTGAACTTCCTCTCCAATGTTAGCTTTTTAGCAGAGGCCTGAAGATTTTGTGCCAAAAATTAACTGATATATAGAACTCTTCATAATTACCTACACCTTGACAAAAGCCCCAGTCCTAGCTGCAGAAAAACAGCCCCAAAGCATCCACAATGATTCACTGTGGGTATGATGTTCTTTTCATGATGTACAGTGTTAGCTTTTTGCCAAAAATACCTTTTGGAATTATGGTCAAAATGTTCAACCTTGATCTCATCAGACCATAACATGTTTTTTCACAAGATTTTAACAAAACACAGCCGAGCTTGGATGTTTTTATGTGCGAGTGCAGCATGCTGACTCATTAGCTTTGAACCTCAAAGTATTTTTACACACAGCATGTATCAGAAAGTAAGAGGTCTGGACTCTAACTTGTTGTTTGTATTTTTACTTTGAACTTAAAATGATACAAATAAAAGATTAATTGCTGACTTCTACTGTGAATTAAGTAGCATGACAATCAAAACACTGATTTTCCTAGGCTCGAGGCTTCTGACATATTTTTTGCATAATCATGTTTTTATACTAAACTCAGCAGCCATTTAGATTGCATCATGCTTAAGCAATTTACATTTTTAAATTAAAACACAAAAACTGGCTGTAACACTTTGTATGAAAATGGTTCTGTCTACCTCACAGCCCAGACATTTGAAGAATATATGAGATTGTTGTCACATGTACTACACAACCAGTACATACATTTCTGAAGCTCCTTTAATGTTGCTGTATGCCTTTTTGCAGCCTCCTGGATCAGTTTTTGTTTTGTCTTTTCATCAGTTTTGGAGGGAAGTCCAGTGCTTATAATGTCACTGATGTGCTAAATTCTATCCACTTTTATCCACAGATATGCCATTAAACACATTGAAGGTAGTCATCAAAAAGTAGCTAGATAAGTACTATCTATCTATCTATCTATCTATCTATCTATCTATCTATCTATCTATTTATCTATCTACTTTTTGATTACCATCTTCACTGTGTTTAATGGCATATCTAATGCATAGCTAATGCTTTGGGAATGTTTTGTCCCCTTCTCCTGACTGATGCCTTTCAACCAAAATGAATGAGGATGCTGATATTCCAAATTCCAAGCTGTTTTTCTCTTGTAGAGTCTGTTTTGTTGTTGAATGTATGATTTTAGATTTCAACCATTCAAATCTATGCCTGCAGCCCATCACTAGCTTTAAAACTGTGTTCAAAGCTGTACATACATTTGTTATTTAATTCTACTTTATCAGTTATATGTTTGAGTTATAATAAAGCTGTTGTGTTTGAAAAGTAATGATTGTTATTTTCATGAATATACTGCAGTAACGTAAAATAAAAGTAAATAGATTAATTATCACTAATTGTCATTTAAGAATATTCATGAGGACTCAAAACATCATAGACTTGTGCACACTGTATGTTTACTGTAATCGTCTAGTGTTTTGTACACATTTAGAATATATATATACACACACACTCACTCACACACACACACACACACACACACACACAC
>BRDA01043419.1:5949-21064 GCA_036984385.1 Crenuchus spilurus
GGAGTCACAGTGATGACCTCACTTTTATCACGTCGTTGGTTTTGATAGGTCTGTTGTCACAGGACACTAGTGGTCACTTCCTGATCTCCTGGTTGTGTGTGACACGTCGTTGTCTACTCGACGACAGAGGATAGTTTTGGTTGCTGCACTATTTTCACTCCAGTAGTGACACTGAGGTGTTTATAAACATCAGCAGCTCTGCTGTGTCTGATCCACTCTAACACGCACTAACACACCACCACCACATCAGTGTCACTGCAGTGCTGAGTGCTGAGATGGTGATGCTGTGGGGGTCCTGGTTATCAGTGTTAGTGAGTATCTGAAAGATAATCTGAAGCATTTAACTATGACAAATGTGCAGAAACAAAAGAAATCTGTAAGGGGGCAAATATTTTTTCACAGCACTGTATATGATGTCTTAATTTCATTATTACACTACTTATGGCTGCTCATTTCTCCTGCGTTTGATTGCGCTATTGTGAGTTAATGTACAGTCACATACACAGCTAGTGTTTAAGGGACAAAAGGAGAACAAAGTCGCCTGAAACAAAGTGGAATTTGATCAATGAAGAGTCGATAAGCTTATTAAAATGGCTCGTATACAGTGTGTATGCCACTTGTGTGTGATATGAATAAATATCAGCTAATAGCTGTTCATAGAAGACAGAATAGCTGAGCTGATGTTAACAGACTCTTACTAGTAGGCTCCCATTTGCTAATCTGTGTCACAAACACTTGTACACACTGATGTGGTTCCCCCATTTAAACTGTATACCATACTTAACTGTGCTACTGTTCATGCTGGCACACTAGCATACACAGTTTTTAAGCACAAGACCCTGCCCCACTGCCATGGGAATCAAGAAGAGGGTATCATTGGACAGGTAGTACATTGACTGACATGAGCTTTTATCTCTTCCTGTGTGATATTTTTATCGTAAATGGGACAACAGGATGAAATTAGATCTTCTTACATCTTAATGTGGACTAAAATACAATTATTCTCTCACTCTTCTTCTGGCAGTTATGGCAGAACTACAAAGTGCTGGTAAAATGATACAGATACAAGGAATGTGTACCTAATAAAGCGGCCAATGTGTGTATGTAATCATAAATATAGAAGGTTGATAAAATTAGTAAGACAAAACATAAAAACAATGAGCATACAGGTCTTAAACAGCTGTAGCTTCTCCTCCATCTTGAATGAGTGATTGATGGTACTACATCCTTCATATTGATTGATCAGGTGTGGATGAGGTATGGTAGCAAAAATGTTGATGCTTTTCATGCAGTTAAAACTGACGAAAAAGAGATGACATTTGTGTTGCTGGGGTGTTGCTGGGGTGTCCAGAACTTGATGCATACATCAAAACATTTGAAACATTTGTCGTGTCCTCTGATTGGATAGAAACTCTTCTGGAGTGCTGCCATGGTGATGGTGGTTAGAACATTGTATAAAGATGAACTGATATGAAGAGAAACTCGCTGAGCTGGTCAGAAAATGTCAGCATGTA
This sequence comes from Crenuchus spilurus, assembly GCA_036984385.1. NCBI lineage: Eukaryota > Metazoa > Chordata > Actinopteri > Characiformes > Crenuchidae > Crenuchus > Crenuchus spilurus. The sequence goes on from BRDA01043419.1 coordinate 7,464, forward strand.
TATGAATGTGGAGGATCTCAGGGGTCAGCAGAAATGTACTTAATGGTGTGAGGAAATAGTCAGACTTATTGATTCCAGGGTGATAATGGTCAGACAGACTCAGCTAAAGTTCTGCTAAAATATAGTGAACATTTAACATAGATCATTTAATAGTGGTCAGCTGTGAAAGTAGACCTCCTCTTGGGGGGTTTGAAGGTACATTTATAAACTGCAGCTTTAATCAAATCTGCCTGATCCCTCACTTAAACGCTCCTGAACAGAAAAATGCCTTTTCCAACTGAAGAAACGAGTACGAGCACCGCAGAGCAACACAATCTCACACAAAAACGTTGCAGGGGTGACTTTCTCATGTACTGTGCCTGAACGTCTACCCAGCGACATTTTCTGCTAGTTCGGAAACCCCCGGATTTTGCGTCATCACCTGAGGGCACCCGAACATCCGCCATATTGCTACCTAACTAGTTGGCGCTTGGTGGTGCATCGACAGTTATCACACCAACATTTGCCAATTCCATCTGCTCCCGTATAAATGCCCGCGCCTTGGTTATGTTCCGGCGCTATAAAACCATTTAACACACTTATGTGAAGAGTCATAACTTGCTTAGCTTATCTAGGCTAGCGTTAGCTAGTTAGCTTATTGCTAAACTAGCACTAGCTAGTTAGCTTATCGTTCATACAAACAGCGCAGGCGTCTGAGGTGATCCCCGTTTATCCCTGCATCTTAAGTAACGCCCTGTTAATGAAAAATCCATCCATCCATCCATCCATTATCACACCCGCTTAATTCTTATCAGGGTTAATTAAAAAATATAAATCTGAAAACACAAACAGCAAAGCAATATGGCAGAAGTTCGGCTGCACTTGGGTGATGATGCAAAATCCGGGGGGGTTGAATGAGCAGAAAACGTTTCTGGGTAGACGTTCGGACGTGGTACTTGAGAAAGTCACCCCTGCGACGTTTTCTTGTGAGACTGTGTTGATACAAGAGTCATTACTGATGTCACTTAAGGAGTATCAATCAGATAAACTCACGGTGACCAGATTGAGAGGGTTGATGGGGATTTTGGTGTCCTTTAGAGGAAGTCCTCTCAGGTCCATGCTCATCACTGTCTGCAGAGGGGTAGTCCGCTTTGGAGGCTTTTTCTCTGAAACACACAAGCAAGTGTTCAGTCACAACAACAGGAAATCTACAATCATTACATCCAAAATGTCATAAAATGTGTAATAAATCATGTGTAATGTGTGTTAATATATTTGTTAATACATGCTCAGTGCCACCAGTTTCATGTGTTAACATAAAGTCAGCATGGAACTGATGGCACTGAGCATGCATTACCTGTGCCAGAAGGCTAGGTACAGTCTTAGGCACCAAAGAGCCTGATGCTCTTTGAGCTTGGAGGGGTTGGGTTAGGACCAGACCTCACTGCTCAAGCTTCAGTGAAACACTGATGAAGAGAGGTGCCTGTGTGATGTGAAGAGATTGAGAGCTGGTGAATTAAAATGCACTGGGCATTTTATATTACCCCAATGATTAAGTACAGGATTGTGCCAACTTATCCGGTATAATTTCATTAACATGTATATAAGTTTCCTTGTTGACTATAAAAGCAACACTTCTTTTGAGGCTTGTCGATTTGCATAAACTTACCATATCTAGTCGGTTTATATTAAGGAAAACAAAATTATGCACTATTGGTGAAAATGTTGGCAACAAAAATATAACACACCTCTTCAAAGCCAGAGTAGACTGAATTCTTAAAATAAACATAAGAAAAAAAGAAAGCATAAGAACATACACTGATGAGCCAAAACATTATGACCACATCCACAGAAAAACATTATTTATCTCGTAACAGTGCTGCTTGTCTGACATATTACACAATTCTCATAGTGGATGCGTTGGATGTGGAGAAATGGGTAGATGTGAAGAGTTTGAAAAGGACCAAATCCTTGCGTTGAGACGACTGGGTCAGAGCATCTCTGAAACAGCAAGGCTTGTGGTGGTCAGCAGTGGTCGGTACTTACTATAGATCCAATCCACAACTTACAAGACTTAAAGGATCTGCTTCCTTAGTGCCACAGGGCACCTTCAGAGTCCTTGTGGAGTCCTTGACACAGTAAGTCAGGACGTTTGGTTGAGTAGGACTAACAGCATATATAGAGTGTTAAGGTAGTGGTCACCATGTTCTGGCTCAACAGTACAACTGCTTTATGATGACCAAAACCAAACATCAATCAAAACTTCCTAAATAAATCAACATGTTGCCAGACAGTGTATATTCTGGAGTGCTCCACACAGATAATGTCCATCTTCATACCCTCAGGCTCCTCGTCCTCCTCGTCCTTCCACTCGTCCAACTCTTTGGGGGCAAAGTGCATGAGGCTCTGAACAACATGTGTGCCAACCAGCACCAGCCGACCAAACGCCCGCTGCTCCATAACAAAGATGGTGAGAGGAGGATGCAGGTACACCAGCTCAGGAAGTTCCTGTTCACAAAGATCCAGCTTCAGGTCACAAGCACATCATTGTTAACTGTGCAAGATAAAGTGTGTTCACACGCTGCTCTTACATGGACTTATTGCACTGCATGGCACACTGTACAATGGGAAAAATGGTGAGTTACTACTATTGTTTATAGCTGTGCACTATACTTTAGACCAGGTGGTCTCCTCTTTTTAGAAAGCTCTACCGGCTTGGCTTTACATACATGTTTCGTTTGTAAATGTCACATTACTTTGGATGTTTTCATGCCCAGCACTTCATTACAAATAACAAACTGAGGGTTCTGTCCGTGTTTGTCCTCAGTGAACGAAAATCCACATTTGAAATCCTCCGGGTTATATTTGTGTTTTGCCATCTTGCCTCTGAACATCATCACAAATTTAAAGAGAAGGGTAACGGGCAAACAAATGGTGGTTACCATGGCAACGAGTATGCTGTGCACGTCTGAAGTGTCTTTTTGTTCAAGATAAATGATGAGTACATCATCAGATAAGCTTTAATTATTTTAAATTTTTAATTGTTTTAAAATTTATTTATTTATTACAAACTGTCCGCGACCCACTCAGAACATGTCCATGACCCACTTTTGGGTTGCGACTCACCAGTTGAGAATCGCTCCTTTAGGCCATTGTTGTAGATACAGTCTTATACTTGTGCACCTAATATTTAGTTGATTTTCTAAATGTAAGAGTTCACCTCTACGGGAAATGAGTGCACACTTATTTTACTTCTATTTCAGATTTTAACACATTGAAAAAAAACCTAAACATGCCATTTTTAATGTGCCACAACTTCAGCTTATTTACATTAGTCAATACAGCATGCAGTTAACCGGGGGTGGACTAACGCTTGTAGATCATACAGTGTCAGGTGTAGTTCACAAGGAATTGTGTTGGTTTATCAACCATTTTCAAACTATTTTTTAGAAGTACTTCATAAATACATTCCTACAGCTCTACAACTGAAAGATGCATTAGAGTCAGGTCTGTAAATTATGACATTAGTGAAACGTTTGTTCATATGCTGATTTAGGAGCTGGCCAGATATCATGTCATTCTGGACAGAACATGACTCACTGAGAGCATTTACAGGGTAATTTAAGCTTTGTGATGCATCACATGTGGCCTAAATATAACCTACTATGTGACGCATTACAACTCAAGTCCCACTTTGGGCCAACTGCTGCCAGCCAGCTGAGTTTTGGTTTAATTGGGGTTGATTTGAAGCTGTGTTCTTGCATCTGGATTCAGACAAAGTGAATACAGTCATTCTACGGCACTCTTTGGGCCGATAAAAATAGTAAATGTGGGTCAGAAGCGTTTATCACGGGTCTGTAATCCAGGACATGATAAACACAGTTTTCCAGAACAACATTACACATCCAAATACATGATTAGCTGCAGCTGTGACAGGTGAGTGTGTTCATTCAGTGACGTTCACAACATATAAAAGCAATAACACAAAATTAAAGGTAACGTTTACTGTTGATTATTTCCTCAGTGCATCTGCTAAAATGGAAAAATCCTGAAAACTTCATTTGTGTTCATAATTTAATTCAAGTAGTAAACTGTGATATACTGTCTTCTTTATATTTATTTATTTATAGGTTTTTGCCCATTTTTATCCCCTTCCCAATGTAGTGGTAGCCAATTAGCCCATCCCCTCCGTTAGGCCTCTCCCCATCACTTTGCAATGTTCCTGACTCTAGGAGGGTGCAGGCAAGCACAAGCCTCCTCCGTTTACGTAACATTGGGAAAATTACATAATCTTACATTTGCGTAATCTTACCACATGTATCTTACAGAGCTATTATCTTTTACAGTCACAGGGTTATTTGTAACTTCCACATTCATGGTGTGAAAATCACATCACACACTGTAAAATAATGCAGATTTTTTTGATGGGAAATGCCACTAAAACTACATTTAAGAATACCTTCACTGCAGGTTTTGACATGTACACAACATCTCACATTTTGGTTTCATGTAACCATATGAGGTGACATATTAGATGAAATTTTCACTCCAAATCTGAACTAATGCACTATTTTCCCGGGTTGAGTGAGCCGTGCTTCACTGAAACATGGTGCTACATCATAGCTACTAGACATCCTGAGAGAGAGCTTCATCACAGATAATGACTCTTTATTGGATTAAGTGAGTCTAAACATGGACTGGAGAGATTTCCCCTCAAACTGAATCATAATTAAAACAATCAGCAGTCATTAATGACCATGACGGGCCTGCTCACCACATCGAAGCGTTTGACAATCTCACTGAAGTTGGGGTTGTGCTTGTAGTTCTCGATCTCCTCTGACTCAATCATCTGTCCTGCACACTCCATCCTCACCTGAGGCTTCTCTACCTCGAACAGGTTCACACGCTTCAGGTCTCGCAGACCCCAGTACAGCACCTGCACTCAGATCCGTCATGTTTCTGATGTTTTTTACTCATTTTGTAATGTGAAATGGTCAAAATGAACTATTACTCAAATACATAGTACAGCAACATGAACGCTGACCTTAAAGGTTTGGTTCACCCAAAATACACTTTCCTCAGATATACTCAACAGACATGTTTTGTAGTCCAAATTTTGCTTCTTTTAGTTTAGAACTGGAGCTGTTAGTGGCTAACAAACACTACAACTCAATAATCACCTAAATAACACAGTCATTTCTGTAAAAAGACATTAGCAAAACTTCCCTGAAACCACTCAAACCTCATCCAGATGTTAATGAAAGACTTACAGACTAGCGGCAGGTTTTAAACAAACATTGGGCTCGATGTTTTTCCTGAATCTGGCAACCCTGACTGCAGCAGCTCGTTTTAGCTGTTAGCCAGCCAGCTAACGCTAATCTAGTTAGAAGTAATGGACTCAGCAGTGCTGTACATGTACTCAGACTTGTCTCTGTCTTGGCCATCAGTCAGAGGAAACCAAACCTTTAGTGTTTTTGGTTTATTTAAACCAGGGGTGTCCAAATCCAGTCCTGGAGGGCCGGATTCCTGCAGACTTTATTGATTTCTCTGCTCTGACACTACAATTAAACCTGCTCATTACTGCTGAGCTGAATCAGGTGTGTTTGATCAGGAAGATCACCAAACTCTGCAGGAATCCGGCCTCCAGGACTGGATTTGGACACCCCTGATTTAAATCAATGTCTGTAGTGATGGAAGGGGGTGGGGCAACCAAATGAATAGGCGGGCAGAATTTGAGTCTGATCTCTGCTGCATTAACTCTGGCTATAAATTTGGAATGGAGTCACATTGTATATTTACAGTCTATAAGTCTATAACTCACAGCTCCAGTTCTAAAATAAAGCAGCAAAAATTGGACTACAAATATGTCTTGATTATTTATTACACCTGAGGAAGCTGGAAATGTGTAAAAATATGACTGGTCAACCATTCCCTTAATTACCAGTGAACATATTCCACGTCAGTGCCATCCTCGCTAGGACAAAAACCATGAACTTATCATTGTACCTCTATCCTGAATTTCCTCAGTACAGGCCGAACTCCCTCAGGGATGATGTAACGTCCCTCTGCCTCCAAATTCTCCGGCTCTCTGGGTTTCACATCCAGTGGCAGGGTCGGCTACAGACACATCCGAGAACACAAAGTATAAGGTATGAGGACATACACTGCCTGCCATGACTTTTCAAAAAGTACAGTACAGTCCATTTTATCCTCAGTGATATAAAAAGCCAAACTTGTAACAAAAAACTTACACATCGGCCTATTGCAGTTTGTCAGATGTTGTTCTGTTCTGACAGGTACTCAGATGTCCATAAACTGTCTAGAAGGAATGTGCTACACATACAGTGGTGCTTGAAAGTTTGTGAACCCTTTAAAATTTTCAGTATTTCTACATAAATTTGACCTAAAATATCACATTGTTACACACACCTAAGTGAGGTGAAAGAGAACCAAGTCAAACAACTGAGACAAAAATATTAGGACAGGTCACTTATTGATTGAGGAAAAAGATCCAATATTAAATATCTGTGAGTGGCAAAAGTATGAGAACCTTTGTTGCACAACTTCAATAAGGTTTCTGATAACTGTTGATCAGTCACATCAGTTTGGAGGAGACCATGAACTGTATGTTTCAAGAGCTTCAGAAACAAGGTCAAAACTTTGACTTGGCCTCTCCCAAATTTGAACTTGATTCTTCTTTAACCAGTCTTTCTCCAGAACAAGTGTGCTTAGGGTCATTGTGCTGCTACATGGCCCAGCTCACAGACAGATGTCTTTAGAATTTGCTGCTACTTTTCAGAATACTTTGTTGACTTGGCCCAGACGCAAGCAAAACTGCCCCAAACCATGATACTACCACCACCATGTTTCATAAATGGGGTGTTTTCATTTTTTTCTCCAACAGTAACGCTTCTTATTTAAACCAAAAAGACCATCCACAAAAAAAGTTCCAAAAGCCTTCTAGCCTGATCATGTGTCTGATGCAGGAAGTAATGCTGTTTTGGAGAGCAGCACCTTTCTCCTTACAACCCTGTCATGCACAATATTGTTGTTCAGTGATGGTAGACTCATGAAGTTACTCTGGGGTCCTTTGTGACCTCGCTGTCTATTACACGCCTTGCTCTTGGAGTGATCTTTGTTGGTCGACACTCCTGAGGAGGTAACAGTGGTCTTAAATTTCCTCCATTTGTACACAATCTGTCTGACTGTGGATTGGTGGAGTCCAAACTCTTTAGAGATGGTTTTGTGACCTTTTCCAGTCTGATGAGCATCAACAGCTCTTTTTCTGAGCTCCTCACAAATCTCCTTTGTTTGTGTCATGATACACTTCCACAAACATGTTGTGAAGTACAGACTTTGATAGATCCCTGTTCTTTAAATAAAACAGGGTCTCCACTCACACCTGATTGTCCTCACATTGATGTAAAACACCTGACTCTAATTTCACCTTCAAACTAACTGCTAATCCTAGAGGTTCACATACTTTTGTCTCTCACTAATATGTCATATTGGATCATTTTCCTCAATAAATAAATAAGGAAATATAATGTGTTTGTCTCATTTGTTTAATTGGGTTCTCTTTTTTTACTTTTAGGATTTTTAGTGTGAAAATCTGATGATGTTTTAGGTCATATATATGCAGAAATAAAGAAAATTCTAAAAGGGTTCACAAACTTTCAAGCACCACTGTATCTCACGCAAAGGCATTTCAGCCATGTCAGACCAGTGATTCCAAGCCAGCTTCCCCAAGTAGACATTATTAGCAATCAGAAGAAATATAAAGGCTGAGTTTCTAACCTCCCCAAATCCAGAGTAATCCAGCTCGATTAGCTCAAATGCAGCCAGCAGCTCTCCTGCTTTGCCCTTTCCTTTACTGATGTCAAAGAATCTCAGCTGAGGCTTCTTATACGGCTCCTCTACAAACTTCAGCTCTGGATCTGCAAATGCTCGGCCCAAAGGCTGGGGGCTTCCCTTATGAAGAAACACAGAACAGGATGTTTAAAAAATGCAAAATGTAATATATATAGTGCTTTGCAAAAGTATTCACCCCCTTAGCATTTTGGTGTTTTGTTACCTCACAACCTGAAATTAAAATTTATTATTTGCATCAATTAATTTATAGAACATGTCTACAACTCCGAACATCTGATTTTCTTTTTATTGTGAAGCAACAACAAATAACAAAATAACAGAAAACTTTAGTGTGCATAACTATTCACCAACCCCCCACCCCAATGTCAGTACTTAGTAGAGTCCCCTTTTGTGACAATTACAGCTGCAAGTCGCTTTGGATAAGTCTCTATGAGCTTGCCACATCTAGCCACTGGGATTTTTGCCCATTCCTCCAGCAAAACTGCTCCAGCTCCTTCAAGTTAGATGGTTTCTGCTGGTGAACAGCAATCTTGCCTGACCACAGATTTAATTAGATTAAGGTCTGGGTTTTGACTAGACCATTCCAATACATTTACACATTTCCCCTTAAACCACTTGTGTTGCTTTAGCAGTATGCTTTGGGTCACTGCCCTGTTGGAAGGTTAACCTCAATCCCAGTCTCAAATCACTGACAGACTGAAACAGGTTTTACTCAAGAATATCTCTGTATTTAGCACCATCCATCTTCCCGTCAACTCAGACCAGTTTCACAGTGCCACCACCATGTTTCACTGTGAGGATGGTGTTCTTGGGGTGATGAGATGTGTTTTTGCACTAGACATAGCGTTTTCCTTGGTGGCTGAAAAGTTTGATTTTGATCTCTGAAGATCTGACCAGAGAACCTTCCTCTATACTTTTGGGGAGTATCCCACATGACTTTTGGCACACTCAAAACAAGCCTTCCTATTTTTGTCTGTCAGTAAAGGCATTTCCTGGACACTCTTTCATAAAGTCCAGCTCTATGGAGCGTACAGCTTATTGTGGTTGTATGGACAGATACTCCAGTCTCTGCTTGGCAGCTCTGTGGTTCCTTCAGGGTTACTTTTGGTCTCTGTACTGCTTCTCTGATTAATGCACTCCTTGCCTGGTCTGACAGTTTTGGTGGGCATACATCCTGCCTATTGGCAGGTTTGTTGTGGTACCATGTTCTTTCCATTTGATGATAATGGATTTAATGGTACTCCATGGGGATCATCAGAGATTTGAATATTTTTTATAACCCAACCCTGACTTATACTTCTCAACAACTTTGTCTCTGACTTGTTTGGAGATCTCCTTGGTCTTCATGGTGCTGTTTGGTCAGTGGTACCTCTTGCTTAATGGTGTTGTAGCCTCTGGGGCCTTTCAGAATTGGTGTGTATAAACTGACAGACACTTCATCTGACACTTAGACTGCACACATGTCATTATCATGACAAAAATTGCTATCTCAATTAAACTTATTATGTTGTGATAATGAAATAAATCATTTGAGATCTTGATCACAATGGAAAAAAACCGGTGGGTACAAATCCACCCTTTCAGGGCTTGTGTAAGAGCTCACAGAATATTATGACCACCCCTTGTTTGGAATTAATTCAGCCTGGGATGTCACAGATGCCACATATCAGGGTTTACTGCATGAATAAATAAGTGAGCACAGCAGTGAGTTGTAGCAAAGTGCAAAATGACTCTCATGGGCTAAGGATGTGATTTGGCTGATATCTAAAAGGGCTTGATAATAGGGTACCAGGTGAAGGGTAGTACCATCTCAGAAACAACTAACTTTGTGTGATGTTCTAGTGCTGCTGTAATGAAGCTGTACTGAGAATGAACTTATTGTACATTGAGCTTCTCAGCAGAACAGTGGTGCCCCATGGGCCACTAATGCCAGAAGGGAATGACGACTCTGGCGAGTGGGGCAGAGCAATTGATGTCCCACAGTAGACCAGTTAACCTCTATGATGAAAACAGGAGCAATAAGCAAAGGGTCACGGTTCACCACTGAGTGACCACTGAGCCAAGGGTGGTGTGTCCCTTCGGTAGGTGGTCATAATATTCTAATATGTGTAATAATTCTATATCTGGTTAGTCTAAATCTACACCAATGAGCCAAAACATTATGATCAATAGGCTCTTAATGCTGCTGTTCCTCCTCCACCAAAATAATTCTGACCCACACAGTGATGGAGTTCTTTTATTCTGTGGTTTCTGACAGCGAGATGTTAGCAGAACCTGTAAGCTGTGAGGTGAAACTGCAGCAGACTTGTTCCAGCTTATCCCACAGATGATCAGATTGAGATCTGGAGAATTTGGAGATCACTATTGGCACATACTGACCTCTGCTGACCAACACATGCCTCACTGTTTCAGAGATGCTCCATCCCAGAAGAAGAAGATGAATCAACTCTTACCACAGTTATGCACACAGGAATTAGACCTCCATGCAGTACCAGTGATAGGCATGTGGGTGCCCTAAGCACAAATGATTTGTGTGCCCCAATCCTGCCCCCCTCTGCTGTGCACCCCCTCTTTCCCCTAACCTCCTGGGGGATCAAAGTCCATAGCGGGTGGTGTGAATGTTGGGCTGGAGGATGCGTGAGTAAAGAAAGGCTTTTTGCTCAAACTGTATGCTCAGTCCAGGGGGGCAGGAGGGTCTAACACAATTGAGACTTCAGTAGTGCCCCTATCGACGTCTGGGGCCCTACGTGTAGTACGTGATTCACGAGGGCATAGCACTGGCCCTGCCTCCATGTTTATCCTACTGGTGCAGTGAACACACACATACACACACACCAGTGAGCACATCTGTGCAGCAGAGTCTTAGGAGCTGTCGGGGTGAGATTCTTATATCCATGGCTTGTCAAAGCATTTTAGTACAACCAGGGTTGTATCACAGACCTTCACGTGCAGCAATGGTGCAAGATAATCAGCTGTATTCACTCCATCTGAGAATGTTTTGACTCATTTGAGTATATTTGGCAAAGCCATATTTTGAGTGATACCCAAGAATATCTGTTTCACAGTGAAGTGTGGAAGTGTGAGCTCACTAGTTTGTTATAGTCGTAGATGTTGATGATGACCACAGGAGGGTCATCCCTGAAGTCATCTTTACTGCCCTCCATGAGGATCTGATCATACAGCAACATCTCACACCATGTGGGGGAAAGAGTCTCCTCCATCACCTACAACACAAACACAGTGCTAACACAAAGATCTTAACAGCTTAAACTCTATGGGGCAGGTTTACAGACAGGTATTAAGCTTAAGTCCTGGTCTACACAGCATTCTGAATGCAGATTTACCATTGAAAAGATGATATAGTCCAGAACTAGGCTTAATCCCTGGCTCTAAAGGTCTTAAAGTGGTTCCACATCTGAATCCTGTGTTATCTGCTATAAGTACATCATTTACATATGTATTTGTGTACATATACAGTATATATACATACATGTTCAAATCTTAGTGTTTTTCTACTGTTTTGTTATTTGTCTGTAAAAAACCATTTAAATGACCAGAAAATGTGTTTTATGATTTGTAATATAACACATTATTACAATTTACTGCTAAACACTAAACGTGTATGAGCTGTTAGAGATCATTTATTTCAGGCTGCACAGCACTTTAGGGATTTGTGCCACAAGAGGGCGCCTTCAGCAGCACAGACACAGAACTCAGTTCTATTTGTTTGGGACTCAAACATCAGCAAAAGACATATTCAACCCTTATTATAACTAAAGATATGACTGTGGTTTATATGAAACAGAATCTTTCATTAGAAAGTCAGAAAAGTCCGAAATGAACAACATGAAGAGAAAGAAGAGAGTTTCAGCTTCCATATGACTCTTTTATGTGGGTCTTAGAAAAAGAAAGTCATGCATATTTAAATATGAAGATGCTGGAGCTGGCAATGGCTACAGGCTATTTAAGAGTTTATAGACTTGTTAATATTTAACAACTTGTGTTCTTTCACTGTGATCACTTCAGTTGGTTTTTAAATTAGCGTTATGGTTGTCAAATACTTTACATTCTTGTTGTAAAAAAGTATATACTATTACTATATGTATACCATAGTTATTATATACAGGGATGCACATAAGTGGTGCGCATGCGTGGTCAAAATTAACAATGCGCAATGTGAATTACAACATGAATTACAACGTGAATTACAACGTGACGCGTGTTTGTGCACCATTTACTTGATTATGTTTGGCCACGGTAACCGGAGTTGACAGGTTCGCAGTTTTCACGCCAAATTGTTTTGTTGAAAATCCAGTCACGGCTGAACTTTCAAGGGTGGCGGGATGCGTTTTATATATAATATAAATACGGCAGGCAGTATTGCAAGGGCTGGGATAAAGAAAAAGGTTTGATGGACTGATAAATGCCTTATAAACAAATTCTAAGTCGAACACTCTTAGTTGTTTTGCCATTTGCTTCAAACGTGTGACAGACATATATTTTGGGCTAGTTTAAGTTTGGGCATGTCCAAGAAACAAGCTACATTAAGTAATTACTTTGGTATTCCACCACCTCCAAAGAAACGCCAGACTGAGACTGAAGGTAAAAAAAAAAGAGTATTCACTTAAAAATGACTGCAGGAGATAGCATGGCTCCAAACAGTGGATGTCAGGAGGGTAGTGATGATCAATGCTTGTAGTATTTTCGAGCATTGTAAAAGGTGAGCACCAAGCAACATCTGTAGGTGTTCCTTTGAGAACTAGACCAAAAAAATGATGTGCACCCCTGATTATATACTCAAATGATTGAATACTTGAATTATTGATAGACTGACACTCGGACACTCTGACGTAGTCTGACATGCTCTGACCTTTTACAAATTATACATATCTAAATTATTTTTAATTACACCCATCTAAAAGTGTTTTTTCCAAAGTGTTACACAGGGTTTAGTTCAGCATAAACTCAGCAACAACAGAGTCAGAACAGTAAGAGTGTCATAAATCTATATTCTGATTAAATCTGCTCTAAACTTAGACTTTCCAAAAACCTGTTTTCAGATGTGCTGATATATTGTGAAAACCACTCTAAACATTTCTAGTCAAGACTTTTGAGTTCAGAACTGAATAAACAGAGGTGTTGGCTACACACTGCTCATTACAGCTTTTCGACACTGTATGTGCTTTTATTTCTAAAGCTTAAGTAATGTGAGGTGACACTCTGTTTTCCTCAGCCACTAACCCTTCATTGAATATTTATGAGATAGGTGTGAACAATCACGTGAGAGGTCTGTTGTTCAGTTCAGTTTAATCTGGTCAAGTTTTGCCTTTTTTAGATAATCAGCCTGCACTCATGAGACCAGTAAACAAAGAATGGGACCTTTACAGACACATCTGCAGGTACAGTAAGCAGTGTAGCTACTCTAAAACAATGTTAGATCTCTGATAAACTGATAAACTATACATTATTCTCAAGTCAACAAATATTTTATTTTTTATATTTACATTTTCTCAGATGCAAAAAAAGACCGAACATGATACCAAGATTATATATCAGCCACCCTGCACTCAAAATATCAGCATCAGCCACTGAAAAACCCATATCAGTCAATTACTAAACTAAATAATAAAGCTTTATAAACACAGTCTGAGCCTAAATACATCCATAACCTTCAGGCATTAAACTCACCTGTGTGACCTGGCACTGAGTGGAGAACACAACCTTAGTGAAAGGGTCTGAGAGGCCGTTAT
>BRDA01043419.1:21074-35174 GCA_036984385.1 Crenuchus spilurus
CAAGACTTGAGTTTTCAGAACTGATCTTTACAAATCTTACAAAAAGACATCTGCTCTAAACTTAGACTTTCCAAAAACCTGTTTTCAGATGTGCTGATATATTGTGAAAAACATTCTAAACATTTCTAGTCAAGACTTTTGAGTTCAGAACTGAATAAACAGAGGTGTTGGCTACACACTGCTCATTACAGCTTTTCGACATTGTATGTGCTTTTATTTCTAAAGCTTAAGTAATGTGAGGTGACACTCTGTTTTCCTCAGCCACTAACCCTTCATTGAATATTTATGAGATAGGTGTGAACAATCACGTGAGAGGTCTGTTGTTCAGTTCAGTTTAATCTGGTCAAGTTTTGCCTTTTTTAGATAATCAGCCTGCACTCATGAGACCAGTAAACAAAGAATGGGACCTTTACAGACACATCTGCAGGTACAGTAAGCAGTGTAGCTACTCTAAAACAATGTTAGATCTCTGATAAACTGATAAACTATACATTATTCTCAAGTCAACAAATATTTTATTTTTTATATTTACATTTTCTCAGATGCAAAAAAAGACCGAACATGATACCAAGATTATATATCAGCCACCCTGCACTCAAAATATCAGCATCAGCCACTGAAAAACCCATATCAGTCAATTACTAAACTAAATAATAAAGCTTTATAAACACAGTCTGAGTCTAAATACATCCATAACCTTCAGGCATTAAACTCACCTGTGTGACCTGGCACTGAGTGGAGAACACAACCTTAGTGAAAGGGTCTGAGAGGCCGTTATCATCAGCTGCGATGATGCCCCGTGCCTGGTAAATATGAGCACGGAGCTGGAAATATCGACTGTCTGCAAGAGCAATAATCACAACAACGGCATCAACAATCAGGCTTATTATGCAGTTAATCACTTTTTCTTCAGCCTTATTTTAAGAACTATTCATTATACTGGAACTCTATAACCTTCCATAATATACAGCATGAATAATAGTCACTGTAGCCCTGCAGCACATATTAAATGATAACATATGCTATAAATGTACATGTTTAAGCTATGGCTGTAAATACATGACCATTAGGTGCTAATGTAATACTACAAATCCCATAGGCCCACAATCTTTACAGCTTTTGGAACTGACAGTTATAACATTTTGAATATTTATCCATCACAAGTCATTACACAGCAATGCAAACAATTTTTAATGCGCTCTATAAGTAACCTTTGTTTATTTATATGACTTAAGCCCTATTCAGACTGGAGTAGGAAGTGGAATACCACAACATTTCTGTATAAATATGGAAGACTCAATCATGATCACAGCTGATATTGTGTTGCTCGGTGGTTGCTATAGTATATCAGGTGGTTGCTATAATATGCTTGGTCCTTGCTCGGGTATTGCTAGGTGGTTGCTATTGTATTCAATATACAAGCAGTGCACAGCCATTAATTACTGTACCCCACCTTTCATGTAAAACTAATCCTGTCCCAACAGAGCTTAATGGCTAAAATTACACCAATATAGTAATCTAACTTCTATTGGCTGGAAGAGAAAATACAGAGACAACACAGCCCACATACACAGGCCAGACCTTTATAATTACTCACAGGTTTCTAATATAAAACATACTTACCCTCCACTGCTAGTTTGGTTGGGGGCATATTTGGGGGTAGTGGGGTACCAAAGGTTGCCTGCTCATATATTGGCCTGAACTCCTCGGGGAGGCTCGTCACACAGTTCTTTGAATATTTGGTGATACCAAGCCACATGTAGACTTCCAGCTTGGCAAAGATCTCTCCCAGCGGTCCTCCAGGAGTCTACAGAAGGGAAAAAGTCTCAGTCATGCTTTTCTACAGTCGATTAACCCTAATGTGTATTAGATCTGGTGTCACTGACACTGAGAAAAAGACTACAGTGCAAAATAGGCTGAAATAACAGCATTTTACACTAACAACTAATACGTAATGTCACTATACCTGACTAGGCCAACTTAAGCACTGGTTTTTATGCTAATGATAAATGCTTCCACCCCAAGGCTCTAATGGAAAGAACCATCACAGACAGCAACAGAACATCAGTTCAATGTTGGTGATTGTTGTCACTGACTAAAATCAGAATAACACTGGTTGGTAAGGAATGGATGTTGGTGCCAAAATGCCACAATTTACCCAATGTCAGTCCTAAACTGGCACACATGATTGTACGTTATGCAAATCACTGTAACATCATCATAAGTCCAACATCAAGCCAACTTAAGCCCATTATCAAACATTTATTGGCAGCCAACAACAGGCCAGCGTAGGTCAATCCTCCCAAATATCATTGGCCCAACATGATTTAGCGACACCACTCTGAAAGTACCTTCATGTAGATGGTGCTGACTTTGCTGCAGTCTTTACCCTTCTCTTCTTCCACCAGAGAGAAGAGAATGGAGTGTGCTGGGATTCGAGCATATGCCACCCGTTTCCCTCCAGTCATCATCCAGATGAACACATCCGGCAGAGTGCTTTGGGGCTGCAGGTACACACAATGTCAGAATTTTGACAGGTTGACAAGATTTTGCTCTAAATTAGAATATTATCATTGGAATGAAGTAGGAATTCTGTAGTATATAGACTAAAATAAAAAACTGTTAATTGATGATTTATCAGTAACATATAAAGAGTAAAACCAGAGGAACTGATCATCTGCAGTGGTCACTTTTTTATAACTATACTGGCACATCTCCAAAAATGAGAGTATTGTGGGAAAAGTTTATTTGTGTTCATAATTTAATTCAAAAAGGTAAAGTGTCATATTCCTAGCCTCTCTGTTTTAATGTTGAATGGCAACATGACAAAGTGGTAAGCACTTTACCATCCCAACTTGGTGGTGGTTTACATTTTTTTATTAAATTATGAACAACAATAAATTTTTTCACAATAATTTTTGAAATGCACTAGTATACACTCTCAGAAAAAAAGGTAGCATTCTGTACCTATAATGGTACAATTGCTTGTCACTGTGGCAGTACCCCTCAAGGGTACGGATGTGTACTTTTATCAATAGTGACAAATGTGTACTCTTACTATTTGTACCTTAAGGGAAGAATTTTGTACCCTTGGAGACAAAGTAGTACCTTTCCCACCCCATGGTTGCAGGTACAAATGGTGAACCTTTTTCAAACCGTACATATAGGTTCCCATAGGGTACTGCCACAGTGACAAAATCAACTGTACCTTAAATATGACCGTTTTCAGGTGACACTTTTGTACCTTTAAAAAATTAAATGTGGAGAAAGGTTTTTTATTAATTACTGTAGTTTATTAAAAGTTTCAGCCATTGGAATATTATAAATGAAAACATGAAAATTCATAAAACACAATTCATGTGAAAACACTGTTCATTGACATTACAGCTGTCCATGTGAAGTAAAACATTTTTTTGCCTCTACACATTTGTAGACCCCTGCCCTCAATGTACAAAATAAAAAATAGGAGAAGATATACTTCTGGTAAACTAAACCAAACAATTTAACATTACATGTTTCATAGAAGCATCTGTTGTTGTTTTACTTGACTTGTTGTCAATGTAAATGATACATCTTAAAAAGAGAGAAGCATTCATAAGCACATTCATGTGCTTTTCTAAGTTTGCACCTACACAGGTACAAAATAGTATTATGCAAGTTCAAACATGTACCTTTAGAGGTACAGTTACTGTTGGGGTACAGTTTTGTTCTTCAAAGTACAGATTTTGTACCCTCACGTACCTTTATTTCTGAGAGTATATACACACACCTATATGTAATTATGACTAATCCCAACAATCTGCACTGACCTACAGCATTACAGTGATTACCTCTTTAGCCAGGAAGTGTATTCTCTTCAGGATTCGTCTAACATCAGCCAGCTTCTCTCTGACCGTACGCCGGGTCAATTTCTTCCGCACCCTCAGAGCCTGCTTGGCCAGAATAATCTACACACAGGCACATTGTGAAGAATTAGACTGAAAATCTGCAGCTTTAATAAAACTATCCTAATTTCTCTCTAGATGTAGATCTGCTAAGACATGTTCACGGCCTGTGATCAAGATTAACTGTGGGGGAACCTGTTAGGTCACGACTAACGGGGCGGCCATCTTGGATTCTGTGTCAGTTGTACAGATGTGAAGGAACAATAAGTGTGTGACACATCAGACTGGTTCTGAATTTCACCAGTAAAACAGTGTTGAGCATCATTTCAATGTAACTTTATTCATTCTCTGTTAAAACTGTGATGTGCTGTACAGGTGATGTGAAGGATGGTGTCACAGACTTGTGCAGTTGGTCACAGGGGTCTAATCAAGTGGTCACCATGTTCTCCTGATTAAACCTGTTTGTATATCTGTGGACTCATGTCAAGCTTGTTTACTCTGAAGATACAGAATGTTGTTCATCTTAAAGACAGAAGTGTTGATGTTTGTGTAACATTCAGTCAGATGTTTAAGTGAAACTTCATCAGAAATGTGAGAAAAGCATTAAATCCTTAACGCTCCAACACGGTGGACATCATGCCCAACACATTCTGTAGACCATATGCTCAACATAATACATAAGATCATAGTTTTAACATGAGAATGTTATGTTGACAGATCTTTCTGATGAAAGTCTACCGGAGTGATGTGGCACACATATCATATCAGATTAGATTAGATTAGATTAGATTAGATTAGATTAGATTAGATTAGAGTGGATTAGATTAGAGTAGATTAGATTAGAGTAGATTAAAGTGGATTAGATTAGAGTAGATTAAATTATATTAGATTAGAGTAGATTAGATTAGTTTAGAGCAGATTAGATTAGAGTAGAGTAGATTAGATTAGAGTAGATTAGAGTAGATTAGATTAGAGTAGATTAGAGTAGATTAGAGTAGAGTAGAGTAGATTAGATTAGATTAGAGTAGATTAGATTAGATTAGACTAGAGTAGATTAGATTAGAATAGAGTAGATTAGAGTAGATTAAATTAGATTAGATTAGAGTAGATTAGAGTAGAGTAGATTAGAGTAGAGTGGATTAGAGTAGAGTAGATTAGAGTAGATTAGAGTAGATTAGATTAGAGTAGATTAGATTAGAGTAGATTAGATTAGAGTAGAGTAGAGTAGAGTAGATTAGATTAGATTAGAGTAGATTAGATTAGAGTAGAGTAGATTAGATTAGATTAGATTAGAGTGGATTAGATTAGATTAGATTAGATTAGATTAGATTAGATTAGATTAGATTAGATTAGATTAGATTAGTTTACAGTGGATTAGATTAGAGTAGATTAGAGTGGATTAGATTAGATTAGAGTAGATTAGAGTAGATTAAAGTGGATTAGAGTAGAGTAGATTAGATTAGTTTAGAGCAGATTAGATTAGAGTAGAGTAGATTAGATTAGAGTAGATTAGAGTAGATTAGATTAGAGTAGATTAGATTAGAGTAGATTAGAGTAGAGTAGAGAAGAGTAGAGTAGATTAGATTAGATTAGATTAGACTATAGTAGATTAGATTAGACTAGAGTAGATTAGAGTAGATTAAATTAGATTAGATTAGAGTAGATTAGAGTAGAGTAGATTAGAGTAGAGTGGATTAGAGTAGAGTAGATTAGAGTAGATTAGAGTAGATTAGATTAGAGTAGATTAGATTAGATTAGAGTAGAGTAGAGTAGAGTAGAGTAGATTAGAGTAGATTAGATTAGAGTAGATTAGAGTAGAGTAGATTAGATTAGAGTAGAGTAGATTAAAGTAGATTAGAGTAAATTAGATTAGAGTAGAGTAGATTAGAGTAGATTAGATTAGAGTAGAGTAGATTAGATTAGAGTAGAGTAGAGTAGAGTAGAGTAGAGTAGAGTAGATTAGATTAGATTAGATTAGATCAGAGTAGATTAAACTTTTGGCAGTGTGATTGCACACAAAGGAATTGTGACCTCCACTTTGAACCCATCTGTGCACATGGGGAGCATTTGGGGGTTTGGTGCCTTATTCAAAGGCACTTCAGTCAAGACCTGCCTGGGGATTAAACTGGCAACCTTCTGGTCACAAGACCAGATCCCTAAATACCAGACCATGGCTGCCCCCCTACCTTCACATTTGTAAAACTGAAGTTGAAGACTGCTGAAGATGGCTGGCATGTTGCTTTGCCCCTTCACCATCAGCTTGTCTAAAACTGGATCATCATCTCCCAAACGGTTATTTTATATGGGAGTTTCTTACTTTTAGACACTCTGTCTGAATGATGTCTGTGCTTTTGTCAGGTTCTCTTTAGCTTAAGCTTCACAGCTACATTAGCTGCAAACATGTCTCGGCTGATCAGTGACAGTTGTTTTAAAGAGGAACTGAGTATAAGTATCATAGTCCATCTCACTATATTTCTCTTGATGAAGGTTGCGCGGAACTTGTCCAGGTTGTTTGGCCGAGTCTGTCGCTTCCTGTCTAAGCTGGCGCTGTACTGTCTGGAGTCAGAAAGAGAAGTTTGTATATCATCTGCTGTGTAGATCACTGTGGTACATAAATGCATCATTCAAATGTGTATATCATTTCCACAGGAATACTCTTAACCACTATTGTGTCAGTAGAATAAACAGCTTTGTAAAAAGATTACAGCATAAGATCCTGTCCAGACCCATCTCCAGAGATGAACACTGAAACCCTCTGGAAGAGCCAGAAGATGATGGTGTACAGGCCATCAAACAAAGTGATTGTCTGGTGAACACATCAGGATTATTCTGTCTAATATTGATTTCTGAACCTTTCCTAAGTTAAAACATTACTGATGTTAACTTCCTGTTTTTAATTCCTCTGCTCCACCTTAAATGCTGCAGCAGCTACGATCAGGCTCCTCGGGATCTCTATAGTAACTGCTGCACTATTTAAGGTGGAATAGAGAATTCCAATAAGAAGCTACAACAGGAGCAAACACAGAAGTTTCCTTTTTTTCTTTGCATTAGTAGAATCTGCATCTTTTTTCTTATTTCGTTCATTTTCTGTAAATAAATGTTTTTTTATTTGAAATTTGGTACAAATGTCAGTAGTTTATAGACTAAAAATGTAAATTTGACTGAAACAGAACTATAAACAGTAAAGTTAGAGGACTGGCTATCTGCAGTGGACTTTTCAGAGTTTACAGTGCTGTATTTTTGACTTTTCAGTGTAAGTGAGATGAAGGTGAATGGAGTCTTACTTGCATGTGGACACAAACTCCAGCATGATCTCCATCAGGCGCTCCTTTGCTTTACTTCTGGGTCTTTTCAAGAGCATCTCTACTTCATCAATGCCATATTCCTGTAAACATTTCAACATTTTATTTGAATAAATAAGCATTAAACACATTCAAACTATTATTACTGTTATTCTTAGATATACAGTCATACATCAATAACTAGAATATCATTCATTTTTGTTCAGAACTGAACTCAGAAAAGGTCAATGATCATATTCATTATACATGAAAGAACATATTTCAAGCCTTTTTTTAATTTTGATCAGCTTGTCTTATAGCTCGAGCTGACTGGTCAAGCTCAGTGATATGTTAAATATTGTCGTTTGTTGTCTTATGTTTAAAAACTGGTGAATTTAATCATAATAATCTTATGTTTTAGGTTCCAAAGTTTTACTTCCTCTTTAATACAGTGTCACACTAAAAATGACAATATCATGAAAAAGTACATTTTTGTTCAGAAAAGGTCAAATGATGATCAGTATGGCTTATAGCTCATATAAACCAGAAATACAGTGTCTCACATTTACACATTAAAACAAAAAAGGCTTCAAATATGTCACTTTACATGTAACGAATATAAATATGTGATTATTTAACTTTTATAATTAAATGCACAAATGATTTTTTTTAGATGCTCTACATGTTCCTTTGTTTTGTGAAGCACTTTGAAAAGTATTTTATGTACATACATTACATGCAGGGTTCTAAATTAACTTTTTTGATCACCAGCCAATGTGGCTGTTAACTCTCTAAAGTTACCGGCCAATCAGAATTTCCACTAGCCAAATTTTATGTGAAATGAGTGCCACTGAAAGCATTTGATAATTTTATTAACATTGTTAGCATGAAAAACACAACATATATCATAAAATATGTTTGGGATCTGTCTATCTTTCTATGTATATATATATTATTTGAACCACACCTTCAGAGCTCTTCTTCTTCAGAAGCGGCATCAGAATCTGAGTTACTCTCATTTTTTGCTGCACATTTGTGCACAAAGTTAGGCCTGTGTGAGCGCACCCCCTCAGCATTCCATATATCAATGGCTTATATACTTGTATATATCAATGGCCTCATCATCACCTGCCTCGTTCCTCTTCTCGCTCCTCTTCTCCCCTCCAGCTGCCCCAATCTGTCCAAGTCCCAACCACCACCGCATTTAGGTTAAAAGTTTTTGGTGTTAGCGTTCATTTCCATAGTTTCTTGCTCTATTTTCACTACAAACTGTGCGCAGCCAAAGGGCGTATAATGTCATGACGTAGCGTTAAGGCATATAGTGTTCATGGGAAATATAGGAAGTACTGCCTTATGTATTATACATGTAATGCCTCTTGCTTCACTGCCAAAATTGGCTAGTAAGTTTTTATTAACACCCGCCAAAATGATTTTTTACCCGCATTTGGCGGGTTGGCGGGTGTTAATTTAGAACCCTGATTACATGCTATATAAACTATGTTTAAAATAGTGTCAGTAAGAATCAGCAGGACTGCTTAAGGCTGTACTGAACTTACCAGTCTGTTGGCCATCTTGGAGAGCCAGTTACAGTTTTGGTAGCGGAAGGTGTGATCCTCAAAGTAGTTCCACACATAGACACAGGGCTTCTCCCGGAGCAGAGAGATACAGCTGAAAGACCTGCAGGTCAACAAGAGCTTGTGTGCTAATATAATCATAATGAAAGACCTGAGAGACTTGATAAGGACCAAATCGTGGTCATTGGAGTATCTCTGAAACAGCAAGGCTTGGGACTTGCTCCCAGTCAACAGTGGTCAGACTTTCCAACAGTGGCCTCTAAATGCACAGTCATATGAGACCAGCAGGACTTCAGTGTCACAGCAGTGCTGAGAATAATATCTGCTCTGTGAGGTCCTGATGACTGAAGAACAGGTGAAAGGAGGAGAATAAAGTACACAGAGAAACAGATGAACTACAGTCTGTAATTGTAGAACTACACAGTGCTGCTGTATGATCAAGTGAAACCTGAACACTGCCATATGGACAGCACTAAGATGAAACATGGCATGAGTTGAAGACGGAAAAGGGAAATCAGAGGTCTGAACTGGCCACTTGTGGATGTAACATCTATGCCAGTATACAGGACACACAGAAGTATGTGGGCAGTCACAGTTACACTCTTTGACATATATGTACAGGGAGCCTTTACCCATCATAATCAGTAGGCTGGACCCTCCTAGGTGCTGTAATAGATTTGTCCTGCTGTCCTGGCACAGGTTCCTCTTTCTCCAGCTCATCATCAGACTCTAACAGTGCCTGTCTGTCGTCTGTCAGGTCCTCCCGACTCCCACTCTTCTTTGACTTCACCACCACATCAGCCGTTTTGCCATAGTTACCTAGAACAAGGACACACTCAGTGATGGAAGACATCAAGAAGACATTTGAGTCTGTAATGCCTGGGGAATCTTCATTCTTCTAAACTTGACTAGCTTCATGAGATGCTGTGACACTAGAGAGTAATAATAAAAGAAATAGAGCAAATTCCTCTTTGCCTTGCAATGCAGGCTCATTATTCGTTAACTATTATGATATATTTCATATCTACTATGAACGTTGTGTAGGTATGAACGTGTGGAATGTCTGGAGTCACATTCAGACCTTTAGAGTTTAAGTGAATCATACCTATAGACAGCTCAAAGGTGACATGTTTGGAGCCAATAGATGGATCGATCATAGTCACTTCAAAGAATGATGCAAACAGCAGGAATTCCTCTTTTTCTCCTGTAAAATTCTGCAAAATATCAACAGAACACCTATCAGAACGAGAAGCTTAAGTCTTGTGGACACTACAGGACTTGTAAAGAGGTAGCAGGTTTTACCAAACTGGGTCTTTCACACTTTTGCTGGTGAAAGACCCAGTTTTTCTACACCACTTCAAACAAACACAAGAAAGCTAGCTACGGGCTTTGGGTGGAGGTGGTGGGTGGAAGAAGGTCTGTACAGAGGGTGTTGGAGGTTAGTAGCACAGCGCATACTGGATGTTACCCTACATACGAGGCAGATGTTGGCTTCTTATATGCATTTCTATTCCAGCTGAAATGATGCTACAGCATAAGATATGTACCAGTGTCAGGATGTAGCTGCTGCATGATTTAAGGTGGAACATAACATCACAGGTCCATTGCACATGTGAACACATGGCTGTTTTTCTTTATGCACTTCCTGTGTTTACTTTCTGTGCCCAGTTTTCATTGGCTCTTGACAGGACCTGTTCAGATTGAGTCGCTGAGCAGGAAATACTACTAGATTATGTTCTGAATCAGGTCAAATAATTGGTCTGAAATGTGATTAGAAGCTCCAAAATCTGAGTATACCCCCCTCACACACTACTCCACTCTCTCACCAACTGTCCACACTGACTGAACAAAAATCTGCAGAGAGACAACCAGCACAGACGCAGCCAGACTGAGAATCAGAGCTAAAATCACATAATTTAACCCTAAACAGGTGTGTTACTGACCTCAGGAAGAGGATGGATCTCCTCCACTTCTACAGTCACAGCTTCAGGAACCTCAGAAGCCACATCTTGTGGTTCCTCAGCAGGACCACGGTGACCCTGAGCACCTGAGAAATGTCACGTCATCACAGTAAAGATGAGACCAGTTTTATTGATGCGGTGAAAATCATGCACAGGTTTGTACCTTCTTTAACCACAAGCCCACAGCAGCCCTTAGGGGTATGTATGCATTATGTTCATGCTAATAAAGCTTACTGACATGAATCAAATACTTCTGAGCTTAAGGAATGGAAGTTATACTTCACCATCACTGTCTTTCTTCTGCTTTTCCTTGGACTTTTTGCTCTTGCGTTTGAAGGTCAACTTGCTGAGTGAACTCTTGGTGCTGGTGCTGGATTTACTCTCCACAACAGCAGCTGTGGGTGAGGAGTACACCTCCACTGTCAGACCCAGCAGGACACGGCCCCTGTAGAATATCCCCTCACTCAGGCCTTCGTTTAGGTCCTGGTGGATGTCCCGCAGAGTTGAGTTCTGAGGAGAGCCATACAGGTTCACCCAGGATGGTCCGAATGTGGGATTAAAACCTAAAACACCATCAAAGAGATTTTAGGTTAGCAATAAAATCTAAATAACACCTAAATAATAAAAAACCTAAATCTAATTAAACAAATTAAATGGAAGAAGAACATGATGGAAGAAGACAGGCACAGCTAGTGGAGAATGAATAGTGAAGATAAAGAAGCATCTAGTGTTATTACAGGACAGCCAGATATCCATATATAAGATAAGATATGAGGGAGTGTTGGTGAAACTGGGGGAGCAAGGAGGTCATGCAAGAGCTTGCAGATTTACAGGCTCCAATCAGCTCCCAGGAGCAAACAAACCTAGGCCATGTGTGATTTACAGGCAGTCTGACCAAACCAGATCAGCCATCAGGGGGTATAAACCCTGCTGGGGAGACCAGGATAAAGGCTCCCTGTGGTCAATCCATACACACTCCAGGGAAATAGTCTCAGCCTCAGTGACAAAACCCACAGAGGCGTGAGAATTTTGTTTTTTCCCATTCCTTTTCATTTTTTCAATATTTTTATAAAGACAACGTGAGCTCTTGGGAAAAATATCAATACTGGTGAAAGTCAGACTTGCACAGGTGTACATATGTCAGATGTAGAGTCCTTTTGTAAGCCAGTTACCACTAACAAATCAATAAAGAGGAGCCTGCCTCTAGTGGAGAAACAGCACAAAAAGGAGGTGAAACTTTGACAGAAATAAGCCAGTCACAGCTGCAGGCAATGATGGCTGGTGCCTGTCTCCAGCAATGAAGACACACAGCCCCAAGTCTCTTATAATAGTGAATACATTTACACTGAAAATCAGTCCGACATTCTTATCTGGTATGACTTAAAGAAATTTTTTGGTGAAAAATATTTA
Source organism: Crenuchus spilurus (assembly GCA_036984385.1). Taxonomy (NCBI): domain Eukaryota; kingdom Metazoa; phylum Chordata; class Actinopteri; order Characiformes; family Crenuchidae; genus Crenuchus; species Crenuchus spilurus. Next base: position 33,185 of record BRDA01043419.1, read on the forward strand.
CAGTATATATACATAATTTTTCTACAGATTTAGTCAATCAACCAAGACATGTTTGGACTCCATATTGTGCTTCTTTACTAGAGCTGCAAGGTTCTAACAAACACTACAACTCAGTAGTCACCTAAATAACCCATTTGTTTCTATCTGTGAACCCTTTGAAAGCTCATCCAGATGCTAATAAAGGTCTCACAGACTACTAGATGTGGTTTAGGACACAGTCAGACTTACTGTGAACTATAAAAATAATAAAACCTCACCACTACAGACAGACAGCAGCAGGGCTGGTAGAAGACTGAACTTACATTAGATTGTTCTTTCACTAAAATGAACTACAGTCTGTAACTGTAGAACTACACAGTGCTCCTGTATGATCAGTGGAGCTGATAACATGGACATGAGTGTAGATAAAAAGTATGTGTTGTGAAACTTTTCATTACCATTTCTGTTGGGGTTCGAGATTTGCTGGAGGTCCAGGAAATGTGTGGCCACAGCCACATCGCCAATGTTGGAATCATCAAGGATCTGGACTTTGATTCGCCGAGCAAGAGGAGGAAACTGCTCTATAAAAGAAATCTGCTCATTCCATTCTGGAGCATTGGTGTTGCTTTCCACCGATGTCTCTCCCTAAAAACAGTTTTATAGTCAGTACATCAACTTGAGGTGAAAACACAACTGTGGGGTCTTGAAAACAAGTCAGAAGTCTTGTAGATCATGACTCAGTGGGTCAGAGCTGTTTCATGAGACAACATCACACATTCTGGCCCAACTGTGTACAGTTAATACAAGATAGATGTGTCATAATAAAGCAAGTGGAGCAGAGGTTCCTTTCCTGAGGAAAACACAAGGTAGAGGGTGGGTTTCTAGACACTGTGTTAGATAAGAGGTTTGAGCACATTACTTACTATTTTCTATGTATTTGTGGTGACATCATGAGGAAAGATGTAGACAGTAAGTCAAATATGTGCAGCACAACCCAGTTAACAAACAGTCCAAATATGTGCACTTCAAACCATTTAGCAAACATTCTGCTGCCAAGGTGTGTGTGTGTGTGTGTGTGTGTGTGTGTGTAGACATGAGCTTACTGTAAGGACAGGGATCATAAAGTGGTGAGTATGTGCATTTGTATGCATGAATAAATGAGAACAATATGACTCTAAAACAAATCTCCATACTGCAGAGATAGTACTGATCTCCAGCTGTCTGAACTGTGCTCAATCACATCACTATATACAGAGTACTGTACTCTACTGTAGATACACTAATATATCATAATATACAGTGTACTGTTCTCTACTGTAGATACACTGTAATGTATCACAATATACAGAGTACTGTACTCTACTGTAGATACACTGTAATATATCATAACACACAAAGTACTGTACTCTACCTTAGATACACTCTAATATATCATAACACACAGAGTACTGTACTCTACTGTAGATACACTGTAATGTATCACAATATACAGAGTACTGTACTCTACTGTAGTTACACTGTAATATATCATAACACACAAAGTACTGTACTCTACCTTAGATACACTCTAATATATCATAACACACAGAGTACTGTACTCTACTGTAGATACACTGTAATGTATCACAATATACAGAGTACTGTACTCTACTGTAGTTACACTGTAATATATCATAACACACAAAGTACTGTACTCTACCGTAGATACACTCTAATATATCATAACACACAGAGTACTGTACTCTACTGTAGATACACTGTAATGTATCACAATATACAGAGTACTGTACTCTACTGTAGATACACTGTAATATATCATAATATACAGAGTACTGTACTCTACTGTAGATACACTGTAATGTATCACAATATACAGAGTACTGTACTCTACCGTAGATACTCTGTAATATATTATAATATACAAAGTACTGTACTCTACTGTAGTTACACACTGTAATATATCATAATATACAGAGTACTGTACTCTACTGCAGATACACTGTAATGTATC
>BRDA01043420.1:0-31115 GCA_036984385.1 Crenuchus spilurus
CTAGCCCACAGGGGGCGACCTTGTAAAAGTGAGAGGAATTATATTCACTTCAATTTAGCACACAAACTCTCTCACACATCCACACTACATACCCCCCCCCCACACACACACACACTGAGACCACTGTTTAGATATTTATCTCTCATTGGTCACATGTTTTTTTTAGAAAATAAGCCAGCTTTGCTTGAGTCACACACTAAAAGTTCCTTTTAATGAAGAATGAAAAGTAAAAGACTACCAGAGGTGGAAGAACAGTGCTCTGTGTTCATAGAAGGGAGCTATGCTCTGTTCTTTTGTCTTTCATCCTTCTCTCTTTCTTGCTTATTACCTGCCTCTGCTCTGTGTCACAGGCTGGCTTTAATCTTTACATGGGGTCAGGAGGTCATCTGCTATAAACCTGTGCTCTGTGATGTGTGCGGTTGTGGTGGTGATGATGATGGTGTGAGGTGGGGTGGGGTGAGGTCTCCTTGGGTTGTTGGCAGCAGACGTCTCTCCTTTCAGCCTCATAGCAGTCCAGTCTTTGGCCACTCAGCAGAAATGTCGGACAGAAAAATGTCACCTTGTGGAAATGTGACGAGTCACCGTGACTCAGCTGGCCTCACTGGGTTCCACCGGCTCAAACACAGACCAGGACAAAACTAGCAACAGGGCTGCAAATACAGAACTGCTTGCGTTATTGCTGTATCCTGCATACATACTGAGTACTGATTACAAGATCACATTACCAGTGTTATCGGTAGGGATACACAATACAGTGGATATAATATTATTATGCAAAATGTATTTATTTATTTTGCTTTGGTGTGTTTTTTTATTTATACTGATTTATTTTATTATATTTTATTTTAATCCATAATGCAAACGAGTCTTAGTTTCAGCAAAAATATTTAAGCATTGACAGACATTTACACAAAAAAATATCATATTGAAATCAAAATATTATTCCATATTGGTACATATCTAGACCCTGTTTACACTTGGGTGTTGTTTTTTGAGACTAGTATGAAAATTATTAGTGCATGTACTGATCAATAAAATATTGGAAACAGTTCATTTCTGTTCATAATTTAATTTAAAAAGGTAAACTGTTATATAAAATATTCATTAAATGTAAAGTGACATTTGAAATGCATTTTAGTTGTTTTTATAACTCATGAAATTCAGAATCAATTACAATTCGAACAATCTCAACATTAAAATAAAAAAGACTGGAAATCTCACTTTATGTAAAATATTTGTTGACAGTTGAAACATTTCACAATTTACATTTTTACATAAAATTTTGAACAAAAATGAGCCTTTTTACAATATTCACATTTTTGGAGATGCACTAGCATATCCTAATGAGATTTTAACCCCATACATTTACACAAGGCTGCTAACTCTCATGCACTGAACTTGAGACAGATCTCTTGATCTCACCACACATTTTTTCTTATGTGAACTTCCTCCAGTGTCAAATGTGTGATTTTATGCAGAAAAACAGTATCTTGAGGTCAAGCAACTAACCCACTGAGTGTCAGCGGAGTAACCATGCTCTGTTTCTTTAGAAAGCAACAATTAGCAGCAAACATTAAGACATTGCAGCGCTTATATACTTTGTTTTATGCTTAACCTTTGAACATCCTTGCCAAGAAAGAAGAAACTGAATTGATTTATTTACTTATATATTACATATACATTAAACATACAAGGAAATGGCACTTTATTGTAAAATCAAAACAAAAAAACTGTGCAATAACATGCTCATTCTGTTCCCTTTTAAACATCACACTCATCTGTGTGGTGGTGCAAAAGCACTAATGGTTTTTCAGCAATTTTTCAAGTTTATACCTTGTGGTCTGGCTATGAAGCATTGCTGGTTTGTATTCAGAGAAGGAACTGATGCATATCTAATGACCATTAGTTGATGTTTTAGAGCATAACATACCTCTACCGATTGGTAGAGTTGGCACAATCACATTGTGATAAGTTCAACACCTTCTTCAATGAGATATAGTGACTTAAATGTGCCCTAACAAATGGTTGAGAAGTATGGTAAAGGATTAAAAACAAGATAAATACACAGTATAGGTCAAACCTCTGGACATGCCTAGTTGTTAATATTAGCTGAGAAAAGAGGTGTGTGGTGGGAAATAGATCTCTTGCAGTGAGAAGTGTTTCTTTGCATATTGATCTGAATGTGTAGGTTGTTTGTAGCTTATTTGGCAGAGCAGTGCTGGTTGAAATGACTAAAAAGCACTCTTGGCCTCCTCACAGTCATGAAGTACATGTTTTGATATGTACAGTGATGAGAAGGGTTTTTTTGTTGAATGTGACATTTACTTCTGTCTCAAATGCATCTCAGACCACCTTCTGACATGGTTTGAGAATGTCTACAGTTCCACATCAGAAAATGGGAATATAATGAAAAAGTTCATTGTGGTTCCGAATTGAATTCAAAAAGGAAAACAGTCACATTTGATAAAATGTTATATTATATAAAGTCACTTTTCAAGCCTTTTTTGTTCTACTGTTGTTCAGTTTGGCTTACTGCTAATAAAAATCTGAAATCCAGAATCTCAAATTGTTAGAATATTTAATTGGATAATGTGATTCCACACAGGGGAATTTGACATCCCCATTTATCCCAACCATGCAGTCACACCCACACCCACACACACTAGTGAACACACTAGGGGGCAGTGAGCACCTGTGCCTTAGGTGGTGAGCAGTCTCTATCCACGGTGCCCAGGAAGCAATTGGAGGTTATGTGCCTTGCTCAAGAGCACCTCAGTCACAGTCTGACAGGGGATTGAACTGACATTCCGGTCACAAGTCCAGCTCCCACCAACAGGCCACTCATTTGTGTTTATATATGGATACTATCCAGATATCATCCTGATATACAATATGCACAAAACAATCAGGTGTAAACAGGGTCTTAGGTGTCTGGTAATAACCTCAGTGCTAAGTGGATTCCATGCTTAACGCTTAATGTATTTAGTTAGCTAACTAAATACAGCAACTGAAGTGCATTTACCTTCAAACCAGCTGTTCTTTTTTCCCTTTATCCTTCCCTTTAACTGCTGCCTCTCTAATTAGCCTGTGTATGATGTAAATGCTCTAAATAGGGTGAACAGGAGTTCCAAGAGTGCTTTAAAACTGTTTCTCAATCCCCCAGATAGCTCACATTTTCTGGGAAAGAGAAAAATGTGGATTATCAGAGAGGTCCCCGAGGGCTGGATTGGGAAACGTTGCTTTGAAAGGTTTGGTTTGGAACCATCTGATCTGTTTCTGTCTCAGGCACGGATTAATAAATGTTGGGCCTCTGGGCATGAACCTCTCACTGCCTCTCCTACCCAAGCACACACCGCCCACCCCTTACCCACATGCACACATGTATCATATGAGTAGGATCAGTGCTATGTTCAGTTCTTTTGTTTGCTGCTAACCTTTTTCACCATACAGTCACTCATTAACTCCAGCTTGGGAAAAATAGCAGGTACCTTCTATAACAGTGCTGTTTCTTTGGCATATCTACACTTATTCATCTTTTTGATAAATCACCAGCTATGTGGGCTTATGATGATCAGTGAAATGGTTGCATGAGCACATCAAAACCAGTTCATCGTGACCTGAAAGAAGTAGATATGAAAGAACCATCTCTTACCACAAATAATTTGATGCCGTTATCCAATCAGTGTAGTGAACACATCCATACACTACTGAGCTATTCAGTGCCCAGGGCTGTTTGTACTGCCCAATCATCTGCAGCAGCTGAGGTTTAGCTGACTTGATCAAGGGCACTTCAGCTATGAATAACCTCACATGGATGTCACAACAGTGTCCTATTTACCTATGGGAAATGTAGATTTTTATGAGTTTCTGAGCTATGGTTGTGTCAATACCAACACTTCATCACAGCTGAAAGTATGGATGCACTTTTTAGTTAACTCTACCAGGTTTCCCCATACAAAAATTCCATAGTACTGCCATCATAGTACTGTCCAATAAATATCAATTACAGTTTTTAGTACATTGGTACATTTTCCCCATCAGTCTTACAAAACAACTGGTTTTTTAAATTTATTTTGGCAACATATTGGGCACAACTTGCATTTATCGTGATGAGGAATATCAACAATGGCTGGCATTTCAAAATTGTGAATTCTGTAACTGTGCCCTTCCAATGATAAACAATGAAAATGTGTATGTTTATAAAAATCACATAAGAATATATTATGTTGGGCCTGCGTTAGGCTCTCCAGTGACGGTGTATCAGCGGTAGTTCGAAAAAGAAGCAGTGGCTGCATCACACGCAACGGAGGAGGCTTGTGCTTGCCTGCACCCTCCTAGAGTCAGGGACATTGCAAAGTTAGGAGAGGCCTAACGGAGGAGATGGGCTAATTGGCTACCACTACATTGGGAAGGGCATAAAAATTGGCAAAAACCTAGAAATAAATAAAAATAAATAAATAAATAAATAAATAAAAAAGAATATATTATGTCCTCAGTTAAAAATAAAGCATTTTAAAGTAATTTCTTCAGTTTAATCAAAGGCTTTTTACTAAAGCACATTTAGTTTTTTACTATAAAGTCCTGAAAAAATAAAAAAGAACTAAAATAACTGCTTACATCCCACTGGAACACATATTTGTACTTTTACTGGCTTTTGTTAAATCAACTTGTTGATATCTTGAGATCTTTTCATACTGTATACAGTACAGGCCAACCTGCTATACTAGTACATCTCCAATTAGAATACTGTGGAAAAAAAATCAATTGTGCTCATAATTTCATTCAAAATGGTAACCTGTCATATTTTATATTCATTACAGGTAAAGTGACATATTTGAAGCATTTTGATGTCTTAATGTTGATACGGTTTGAAATGTAATTTACTCAAAGTTGAAATTAATTATAATAATTTGAGATTCTGGTTTCTCATTTTCATGAGCCCTAAGCCAAACTAATCAAAAGTAAAAAAAAAAGAGAATTGAAATATGCCACTTTATGTGTAACTAATATAAAATATACAATAAACTTTTTGTATGAAGTTATGAGCACACTTTTTCATGATACTCTAATTTGAGATACATGATAGGTGAAGTTCCTTCTGGAGGTTTATTCTTTTGATTTGGCTTAGTTGGTTTTGATTTAAAAACAAAGTGACTTTACTGGATGTGTGGCAGCTTTTTCTTCACTACACGTGCTTTTTGATCACAATGAACAAAATCTGTTCAAAGGCTGCCACAGTGTTACTGCCTATACTGGAGCCATTGTCTCATTAGCAGGCCTCTCTGATGTATGCTCCAGTGGGGAAGGCTGATGTAAAATGACCTTGTTAAGGATCAATAGACTGTAACCATAACCAAACCCACTCCTCTTCTTTCACTTTAGCCCATTTTCTTCAGCTATACTGTAACAGCCCACTGTTCTTTTGCTTTAATGATCATTTACACTAAGCCTTTACATCAACCTTAAAGAGCTCAGTTACATTCATTTAGCATTGTATAAACAATTTTAACAATATAAGATTGATGACTATCTTGTATATAATAACCTATAATAATATGCTTCATATAGGCAGATGGGAGTGGCTGATCTGTAAGCATGGATTATGTCATTAAAACCACAGCATGTGGTCATTTTCTTTAAGAGTAAGCATTTACACTTCATCAGTATGGATCAGAGCTCAGTAAAACTCCAGCGTGATGGATTGGGGTCTAGTGATTTCACTACAGGAGCATACTAGAGCATTAAAGCTAGAGTTAGAGTGTCATGGCAGAATGGTTTACACATGGGCATGGGCGCTTCTCTTGCTAGGGTCTCCTTAAAACTATGCACAAGTTAAATGTCACGATGGATAACCAGGCTTTGTTACAAGGGCCAGAGGAAATCCAACCAGAGTGCGCGGTCTGATTCCCATACAGCAAAAAGACCAAGGATATATTTACATCCCTTGCCAATTATCCTGTCGCTCATCCTATTTCCCATATCCTTAACCCGTGGTTTACTGTGCCACTCTCTAAAAGCCTATAAATGTAGACCTTGTGGATGGCAACGGGCCATCTTCGACATACCGTCAGACTGGATTTGTTTCAAATGGCAACTCAAGGAGAGAGGCAGCCTGAATCTTAAGTACTCTCCTTTTTGACACATGAAATCTGGTTTTCTAAAGCATTTGGTTTATGCAAAAAGTGCTTTGTTGGGCAAATAAGAATTGCCAATCCATCACAAGCGAATGACTACTGCCAGTGACTGATTGTGGCAATGGCTGTTCTCCAGTGATTGACTGTAATTCCAAAACTGCATGTATAAACACTTTTATGTGCTTCATAAACAAGAGCCTTTGTACAAAGTGACTTTTATACAGTTGAAAAAGGACCTACTCTGTTAACTTGATTTATGCTTTATTAGCAATTAAACATGTGATAAGACATATAGCTTATCTGTCACTGTTGGACACTGCCATTTTCCTGGGAGGAAACCAGCAGGAATGCAGCCGACTTCAATGCCCGGTAGGAGCCATGATGGGTCCACACACAGGTGTGACCTTCGGCTGACCTTTACTGCAAATCAGAAAGAGGAGACAGGTCTTCTGTGTTAGATTAAGGAATGGAAACAGATTCTGAGTTAGAGTGAAGCACAGCAAGACTTTTATGTAAAAGGGCTTTGAAAAATATCGTGTACAACAGTTGCTGTAAATGTTGAAGTGTGACAGGGCCCTGAGCCTTCGTATAGTAGAATTAGAACCTCAGAACTCATAAGTAGAAATTCTGAGAAACACTTGAGGGCTGCAAAAGTTTTGAATGCATGTTGTTTTGCTGCCAAGGAAGTAGTACTAACATAATTCTTGGACACTGTACTGACAATGTAATAAAGCTGATAAAAGTAATAAAATGGAATGTTTGTTAAAATGTTGTGTTGTTAGCAGGTAAATGTTACACCAATGGCAATGTAGTAGCAATGCAATAAATCTAGGTAACATTTGGTACAATGCATAAATGTTGTAGTGTGGCAGAGCATCCCTAGCCCGCTTTTATAGCTCCCCAATATTTAAGCAACATTCTTTAAACAGACATTCTTCCCGCTATACTACCATTTGTTTATTGCCCCTCCACTATGGTTAATTTAAGTTCCTAGCAATGCCCCATTTGTTCAATCTAGTTTCTTAGACTGGCCCTAGTACCTATTGAATAAAAATATATTGTGAGACCTGCGATTTTCACTATATCTATTTTACTATGTTACTATGTTACTATATCTATTTTCCAGACATCTGATCAGTTGGAACAGAAAACAATAGCAATAGGACATAAAAATGTTATCAAAATGTTTGAAACCATTTTTTATTCAACATTTGCACACTTTGTTGCAATAAATGAAACATACAGTTGGTGAGTGTTCTACGAGTATTGATGACATGCATGATTCTGTCAAGGAGGAGGAGGTGGATGCCACGTGAGTCATGGCAAACTTTAATTTACAAAACCAAAAATCTTAACTATGAAACATAACTCAAACTGTGGCTGTGGTAATTTTGACAATACAAGGATGACATTACCAGGTTGACACTACAATAGCATGGTGACAAAAAATGGTCGATGAGGACTGTGACACATGAGGGAACATTTAAACCAAATTCAGAACAGTGATGAAGGACCAGGGCTGTGGAATCACGAGTCAAGACAAGGGTGTGATGTGGGCAGAGCCAAGACGGCACATGGAAAACGTAAACAAACAGCACATAAACAGGACTGAGACGAGGCTGTGGCGAGAGGTTTCACAGATATATTCAGAAAAGCTTATTGTATTGTGATATAATGCCATGAACAACACCCTACAGCAGTGTTATGTACACTCACATCAGGGCTGATTGAATTATGATTATTTTGATCAATACTGAGATCAAGATTATTTGCTACATTTACACATACATTTTGGAATCACACATTTTTACTTTTTTTGTATTGTTGTATTGTGGACTTGTGGTTAAGGATCCAGCTTTGTGACTGGAAAGTTGCAGGTTCAATCCCATAAGCCAACGGGACAAGACTGAAGTGCCAATGAGAAAGGCATCTAAACCCCAATTGCTCCCCAGGTGCTGTCGACATTTGCACCTGTATAAATGTGCTCACTAACTTTGTGTGTATGTGGGTTTCAATTCAAATATGGCTTAAACACAGAGGTCAAATTCCTCTGACTTTACAAGCACATTAGTCAATATGTCAAAGAAGAAAAAAGATTTCAGTGAGCTTCTAGTATAATTTTACATAAAAACAAATAAAAAATGTTTATGCCCTGCTGTAAAGGAAAGAAGTGTGCTGGATTTTAAACATAAGAGCATCATTGTGAAACAGAATATAATAATAATTTTATTTCAATTTTCTTGTGTTCATAATCATTAGCTGCCAAAATAATAATTAATATTAAAATTTTAATAATTGCACAGCCCTGATTCACAAGTGGACAATGTAGACTGATTCCTGTAAAACACAGTTTGTTTACTTTATGGGAACTCATTGTTTACTTCAACTCAAATTGCTTCATTTAGCCATGTGTTTTACAATTGCAAGCAAATTAAACAGAGAGAAGTCAAAAGAGTTTGGGCAGTCGTTTTCTATCGAGAACTCGGGTAAGTAACAACTCTGGGTTTTGAAGTGGTTTTGGGAGGCGTTCTGGCTCATCAGGCCAACGTTTGTCATTCCTCAGAGCTCCTAGAAACTCTCAGTTCTCTCAGTGTATTCCATCAGACTGAAACCCAAAGAGTGTGCTTGTGCCAGGATTGCTCACGGCTGGAACAGCCCAAAAACCCTTTCCCACTATTTCTTCTTAATCATCACTGGCCCAGCCAAATATGAATGTCACAAGGCGATCCTGGTTTTAGTATTATTTTAGTGTGTGTGTGTGTGTGTGTGTGTGTGTGTATGTTGCAGAGTGTAGACATGATCCGAGAAGTTGTGTAGCTAAAAGAAAGGAGAGAGATTTGGCTGGTATTGGAAAGTTTGGCACAGAAATGTGTGGTTGAATGTAGGTGGAGAGAGAGAGAGAGAGAGAGAGAGAGAGAGAGAGAGAGAGAGAGAGAGAGAGAGAGAGAGAGAGAGAGAGAGAGTTAAGATGACCTGACAGGCATGGAGAAAGAGCTCTTCTCAGAACCAAATAACTCACATCCCACTGATTCTCTGCACTCCAGAGCAATACAGCAACGTCACAGATGAGATAAAACATTGCTAACATATACACTTCTAATCTACTTCTGTTATGTTCTGCTAAAATAATAGGCTTATTGTAATAACCTTTCCAGTCTTCAAAGCAAGAAAAAAGGGAAATCTTCTGTGCTTGACTTAAAAATATTTGGGCCTTTTCTTGCTCTACCAGAGCTGATTTTATGTAAGGACTTCAGATCCTGTGTTTACACTCTTATGTCTTTAAGTTACTGTGTTTCTCCAGGCTAAGGTTTCAACTCTGACCTCGACTTTGTCCAAACTTTTCCGTGCCGCAGTCCGCCCCCGTCCGTCTGACCCCCTTCCTCTCGGCCTTGTGGAACAATGCATCATTCACACCAGCACTGGTCTGGTCTGGCCTGCACTGAACCATTCCATTAGCCTTTGCTGAAAAGTCTGGAAATAGCACACGCTGTGGTGTGATTTAGAGTTGGGTTGGTGGTTTTGCTATAGCTCCAAAATCACAGTGTTGGTGTGCACCTGCCACTCTGTGGGGCACGGTAGGCCTGGCATACATTTTCAAAGGCATGTTATGTTCAGACACTGACCCACACTTATCTCAGGCTGACTACTGGAGGAGGCTGAATATCTGACATTATAAAGAGAACAGACAATGATCTTTGACCCAAATCTAGTTGATCAGTCCAGATAATGTTTAAAGTTATTTTTGCTAGAATAAATGTATTCTAATGTTAGTAAATATAAAATTAATTCTTGAAATTGTTGGGGCATAGGCACCAACCTGGGCTCAACATTGGGAGGAAATATGTTTGAACTTATCCAGTAAAAGATGTTTCATTTTAGGAGAATGGAAGCGGACAAGGATTCATAGTAAACAGAGGGTGTCTTGTTTGCTTCATTATCCAAACAATCATGGATAACTTTAATTTTGATGAGGATTAAATTTCAAGTATACTTCAGTCTGTGTGAAAAAGACTGATGATACAACATGTGCTGAACATTTCCAGCATGCAGTTCTGTTCTCCTGATCAGGTGGTGATGTGGTCAACATATAGACGTGCTTCTCTTTGGCAGCATTTTTCTGTTGTGTCTTCTGAATCAAGTTCATTATCCAGTACATTCACATCATGAACACTCCTGCTGTACTGTGCACTGATACATTATGCACAGATTGTTGCACAATTCTCACGGTGCAATAACCCTTGTGCTGTGTCCACAAGGATGAATGAGGACTTCCATGTCTCACTGCAGTGGCAGACAGCTGGTGGAGGCAGATTGATGGGCGCCAGCCTCCACTCCGACAGCCAAGGATTTTAGCCATCAGAAATTAACATCTGCATTGTAATAGTGCATGTACATCTTTCTCACACAGGCATATATTTGGCATATTTAATCCAAATTTCATCACCATATCTTCATTAGCACTGAAGATGTTCAGAGTTGTTTGGGTAAAGAAGCAAACGGCTAAGATGCTGACACTATGATCAGAGGATCGGAAGTTCGAATCCCGGTCATGATGTTTGCCATCAACAGTCGGGGCCAAAGACAGCAAAAATTGGCCATGCTCTCTGGGGAGGTAAATGGTACTCTCTCTTCCTATCACTTTCATGTTGCAATGTCCGCTGGCTCAGGCGTGTACTGATTGGTCCATTCAGAGCTGGGAATCCTGCGCTTTCCTCCATTGGCTCCCCAATGACAGTGTATCAGCAATAGTTCGAAAAAAGAGCCGGTGGCTGGCATCACACGCAATGGAGGAGGCTTGTGATTCACTTCACCCTCCTAGAGTCATTTGCAGGGACATTGCAAAAGTGATGGGGAGAGTCCTAATGGATGTGATGAGTTACTACTACATTGGGAAGGGAGAAATTTGGCAAAAAAAAAAACCATGGTACAAGCAGGGCTTGTCACTTATTTCTTTTGTTTGTCATACACTTTTATAACTACACTGTGTTTATTAAAAAGTATATAGTCTAGTGATCAGACCTCTTCTTGCGCTTCTTACACTGAAAGCAAGCAAGATATCTTTCTTTCACTGAGCTGGGCACATTTACTCTAATAAAAAAACATTTACAAAAAAAAAATGTTTAAAATGAATTTAGGCAACAATGGAACTTACAACTTTGGTAACTTCAGAAAAAAGTTCAGTCATGTCATCACAGCAGAGATCAAAGCTTCAAACAACTAATGCAGTAGAATAAGAAATGAACAGAAATCCCATGATACTCCCTTGTATCCTTGAAAAATATGTTCTGAATTTATCCATAAATTATAATTGTCATTATCAAGAACCAAATAAATGTCTAAGTAAAAACTTAAAAAATGTAGAATAAAGCCAGCTAAACCAATGTTGCCAGTGGTTTTGGCTGCTGTAGATGACCAATGTGCCAAGCTGACTGGAAGGGGAGAAAATGTGGAAAATAGACTATATTCATTTTCTTCTCTGCATTATACATCAGTTTTTAAATGTTTGTGAATTGCATTTGTTTTGATCTATTTGTCAATTGTGTTTTACCACTGGATCCTCAAAGAGTATCTGGTAACACTTTATAATAACCTTAATTAATAAGCCATTAAATAATGATTAATAACTGTGAACAAATCATTAGTTCATGAGAATTTGAACATGAACAAATGTTTATAAATGACAGTTTATGTAGTTACTAATTATTCTCTTTATTTTTGCAAATGTTAACAAATCATTAGTAAATAATTTGTTAATGAAATTCTCATGAACTAATGATTTGTTCACAGTCATTAATCATTAGTTAATGAGGTATTAATGAAAGTTATTATAAAGTGTTTCTAGTTTGTCCGTTAGCTTGGGACATGTATCCAAAACTTTTATAGCAGTAGTTTTTAAACCTCTCAATGTAGTGTCAAATTACAATCTAACATTTATGTCTAAGATGATGGAAAAAGCTGTGGTTCAAAAAATTCCCAAATCCAATCTGAATTTAGGCCTCATTATAGCACTGAGACAGCTCTGGTTAGGATAATAAATGATCTTCTTCTTGCCTCTTATCAAGGCTGCCTATCCCTGTTAGATTTACTTGATCTTAGCACAGCTTTTGACATGAGTTAATGGAATCCCACAAGGATCTATCTTAGGACCATTATTGTTCACATTATATATGTTACCACTGGGCATAGTTATAAGCAAACAACATACATTTTCACAGCTATGCAGAAGATATGCAGCTGTACATATCAGCTAAACCTAAAGCTTAAAAAAATGGAGGACTGTGTAAAAGATGTAAAATACTAGATGTTGTGTAACTTCCTCCTTCTATACAGTGACAAAACAGAATTTCTCCTTTTGTGTCCCAAATCTGTAAGAAGTGCATATTATTTCAAATTAGACTTCATATTAAATCTGACTGATTTCACTTTTATACCTGGTTCTAAGCTAGGAAATGCCCGATAATCACTACTGTCACTATATCAACATATCAAAAGCCTTATGGGATGGTACAATGACTTTATATCATTAATCTAGTAGTTGACCAGAGGAGGATGGGTTCCCTCATTTGAGTTTGGTTCCTTCCATGGTTTCTTCCTCCAGTTGAGTTTTTCCTTACTCACCATTGGTTTTATGTGTTTTTTAATTATCTTTTATAGGCCTACATTATTGCTGGAACTCATAGCATTGAAAAGGTGCTTTGCTTCAACATCAGTTGTAAAAAACACTACATAAATATATCTTGTTTGATGTTTGTGTGATGCCGTTAGCTACATTGTTAGCTACATTAGCCTTTTCTCTGGTGCAAAATTAAATGTGAAGCTCACCTTTTTCACATTTGAGCAGTTCTAAATATTGATTTGGCTATTTCTAATCACCTCAGACACATTTAATGTCATCATCTGCAGTTTTAAGATTTTTGAGGTTTTCTCTACAAATTAAAACTATTTATAATCATTTGAACTTACTCCAAATATGTCAATTGATTAGCCAACTACAAATTTCCTATATTTAATCCATGTTTAATTTTATTCTAAATTGGTCAAAAGACATACATTTCAATCAGTAGTGCATCAAATGACACAACAGTCATCACTTACAACTTTGTATATAGCAACACAAGCAGGAATGCCCACCTGTGGATGGATGGATAGATGGATGCATGGATGGATGGATGAATGGATGGACGGATTGATTTGAAAATTCTCCTTAAGGTCAGACCTTGCAATGTTCATAGAAACCCAACTAAAAAACAGCCATGAGTTAGCATTTTAAGTGTTTAAGTTCATGAGAGTACAATCAGAAAAAGGCTGGACAAGTATGGGTTGTCTGGAAATGTTGCCAGGAGAAAATCATATAGATAATGATTACTTAAAGGTATTGCTGCTAAAGATTTTTGTACAAGCTATTGGTTCACTGGGTGAACTTAGTTTTTCACACATGGCTTCTCCATTTTGGCTTCATATTTGTTAAACAAATAATGACATGGTGAAATCTGTGCCTTGTTGTTCACGTGAGGTTATATTTATCTCATTCAAAGACCTACTAGGTTTATCATGTCCTGATGAGTAAAACTATGTAATTCAAAGAGAGTGTGCTTTTACATGACTGTATGTTCACTAAACAATACGCTAAATAAAATGAGGTAGTTTTATTTAGAGTATGAATATAGCAAGTGATGTCTGCAGTATTTACAGTATAAAGTACATAGTGAAAAGTATTATAACAGTGTTAGATTAGGACATATTACACAGTCACAAAAGAATACAGTGTGATGTGATTCAGTGTAGACAGCAATGTGATACCCCTGTAAAAGGCATTTACACTAGGCAAGAGTTACAACTTAATGTGTTATCATCATCAAATGCTTGAGGATGAAAGTCAACAAAGTCATAATGAGGAACATTTGTGTCTGCATCAGCTGAGGTGTGTGTATGTGTACAATGAATATAATATGGATTTTGCAATTAACAAGTTACAGTAAATGATTTAAAGACTATCTGAGCTAATATTTGCTTAGATCAGTTCAAAACTTCCCCTTGAAAGAAGCAAACTTCCTCAAAATGATTTTCATTTGAATGATTATAGGCACATTCAAATGACTAGCTGCACATTCACCTCACACATAACTAGGCTGTTTCTAAGATGACTAAATGAAGAATGGAACATTCATATCAGCTTGGCCTTCTGAATGTTTTTAAACCCCACCATACCCACTTCCTCCAGTTTGCCTACACAAATGCATACTTTTAGTGTTCCAGCCAGTGACACTTTGATAAAAAACTACACTTCTAAGCTGACTGAGAACACACAATCAAATAAACCCATGTCTTTCTGTTAAAAGAAAAAGAAAGGGGCAGAAACCTTTGAAGGTTTAATAACCTCTAGTTCCTCTTTCATCCGGGGCACAGCTTTTCTAAATCAACTCCTCGCCATAAAGGATGGGTTACATTTCTAATGCTGATGTGGGACTGAAGTGGGACTTTAATGCATAGAGGCCCAGATGGACTTCAATGCAAAGCTTGTTTTGGGGCTGCTTGCTTGAGGAACTTCTCCATAATGAAAGCCAGGGCCAGCCTTTCAGCTTTACTCAATGACACACTTATATATTTAAACTCAGATCTGAGCAATATGGAATAATTGGTTAGATTTAATTGATACAAGACCCCATGTCTAATTGTATATGGTTCATTATGTAATAATAATAAGCTTGTAGAATCACTTTCCTGTGGGGAAATTGAGTGATGGTGTGTTCTGTATGTGTTTGTCCTTAAAAGCCAGTGGGGTTTCAATGTACAGGACTTCGGCATAACCTGATAAAGGAGTACTGTTGCAAATAAATAAATAAGTCCCCTTAGCTCAGATACTGTATATAATATGTAATTTAGTTATAATAACATATAATCCAGACATAAAAGTGAATCTGACATAGCTGGTAATAAAAAAGATAATCAGCCTCATGTGTACATTGTTTAAGAGTGAATATATACAGTTATCCCTTGCCAGCCATTTCTCCATGGCTTTTTTTGCAAGGGATGTTTTCATTTAAAATGTTCCTCATTACAAACCTTTAAAATTGTCCAATTCACATGTCTAAAGTCAATGTTAGCTAACAAATGTTACCATTAATGGTAGTAATGTTAGCTACCATTTGCTAGCTAGCTTCCACTATAAGATTAGCTAGCTAGCTATTTAAGTTAGCATCATATACTTGGTTGTTTTTTACCCAGCTTACCCTTGAATTTGAGCATTATGTGCTCTATGACCCATTTATGTAAAATAAATAAATAAATAAATAAAATTTGTCCATTGGCTGTGAAACTTTATTTCTCAGCCTGAAGAAAATGGTTTGTAAGAAAGCTGCTCTTCTGCTCTGTGTATGATTTGCTGTGGAAGCAAAAGGAGCTCAATATGCCATGCAAACTTAAAAAATGCATACAATAAGAAATCTACCATAATATTTAAAATGACCCCCCAGTTTCAGGTTTCCTTTAGGTTAATGTAAATGTTCCTTTGGTTAAGTAGCAGTTAAGGTAAATACATTGGTTGATGATGTATAACCAATGGATTGATCGTCTTCCAACATGTTGATTAAAACAACCAATATTTGATGGTTGTCTGTGTTAGGGTGTTAGCTTGGCTGATTGACTACATCTGGAATATGTGATAAACCTGCATCCCATTTTTACTACAATATTCTTTTCAAAGTTTAAATCAGCAATGACTGCCCCCAGCAGATAAGCTTTTTATTTAAAAAGTTATTTAAAAATATTAGACATTAATGAGTAACAACACTGCACAGACTAGCATGTAGAACATATGCATGTGCATGTCAGCATTATTTAACTGTGGCCTACATCTTACAGCATCATGGAGAATGTGATTTCCAAAACTGATTTTCACTATGACCTTCTACACCATTTTGTATTGATGTGTGGTGACATAATTAGTTAATTATAGCGTATGATTAATAATTGATCAAAGTACTGGACTGTCACTGGGGCAGTACCTTTCCTTTCCTGGGCTGGACCCTGTAGTGTATGTCTTCTCTATCTTTAGTTGGGGAACACAAATGTACCAGACAAGCATAAGCCTTTTTGTTTCTAAAGACTCATGTTTTCCATTCACTCAGCTCTCATCCTATTGATACAACATGTTTTTATTCCATCCTCCGCCTGTTTGCATTTCTTAAATAATGATTAACATTAACAGCCCATAGAACCCAGTAAACAGCTGTTATTACTGCTGCATCTTCACATGGATGCACTCAGTTAAACATTCAACTTTGGACTGAACTAATAAACAAAACTTACTCTTATAAGTCATAGAGGATAAATCACAGTTGATCCAGTTTGTGTCCCAGCTTCAAGATGTCTAGGAGATCTAGAAATCTTCAGTGAGAGTAATAATGTATCTTTTTCTTTTAGGTATTTTATCTAGGATTAGCTTCTGCACTACAACTAGCTAGTAGTGCACACTTTAATTATTCTGAAAATCTAGCCAATAAGCACACTTAGTATAAGTATTTTGTATTCTCTTATTTCCCCTTAGTAATTTTTCCTCATCTACTTTAGAAAAGAACCAGTTACTGCACAATATTGTTCATATACAAAGTACCAGCATTAGCTAGCAGCTCGCAATGGACCCCAACTTTTTCTAATATTTTATTTCTCTGTGATTGTAACAAAATTGTTAAGTACTTTTAACATGTTTTTAGTGAACAGTTACTCAAATGTGATATTTTTGTCATATTAGTGCTATTACACCAAAATCTAACAAAAATTCCTTGTCAATTCTAATTTCACTGATTTTCAGCTGAGTTTAGCATTAGCAAACTGACAAACTGCAGTCAGGTGGAGACCCTGATGAGGATGACGAGCATACAGATGAGCTTCCCTGAGATAGTTTCTAAAGGAATGTTTTGGTTATGCAAACCAATTGTTGCAATGGCTGTCCAGGTGGCTGGCATCAAATGATCTTGGAGCTGAAAATGCTAGATGTGGAGGTCCTGGGCTGATGAGGTTACATGTTCCCTCAAAACTTGTGACATCTGTACCATTGTGCTTTGTGATGAATCTGCACATTTTAGAGTGTCCTTTTATTGTGACCAGTGCAATAATCATGCTGTCCAATCAGCATCTTGATATGCCACACGCGTGGGGTGGATGGATTATTTAGGCAAAGGAGAAGTGCTCACTAACACAGTCTTAGACAAATTTGTGAACAATATTTGCAAGAAAAAGGCCTTTTGTGTACATAGAAAAAATCTTAGATCTTTGAGTTCAGCTTATACAAAATGGGAGGAAAAAAAGTATTGGATTTATATTTTTGTTCAGTGTACTTACCTGTGGACTGATGAAGCTGATTTTGACTAGAACCAGTGATTTTGTTCTTGATGCAGTGCCATCTGACATATTGGAGATCATGGGTGTTCAGCTTAAGCTTGCACCCTTACTTTTTACACACTGAAATTCTTTCAGATTCCTTAAATTGTTTACTGATACTATGCACTGTTCAAGGAGAAATATACAAATCACTTTCAATCTTTCTTTGAATAACATTTTTTTTAACATTTCATCTCATGCATTTGTTAGGCACACTGTAAAAAATGAACTTGCCCTGTTGTTAACCTAACTTAAATATTGTAGTTGGTATGACTATCAAGCACTGAATTTGTTGTGATAACTCAATATTTCATGTTTATATGTTTACTAACTACGCTTCCTGAGTTTACCTAACTTAAAATTTTAAGGCAGCATGGACACTAACTTTTTTAAGTTGAAACAACACGGATATTTTTTACAGTGCAGATCCTGCCCAACACCTATTTTTACCTATTGTCACCTATTGTCATCACCAGTTTGAAATCACATCGTTACTTAGTTTTTCTCTTTTTACTGGCTCTAAATTGCTCCATTCTAAGTTTTTCTGGATTATGGAGCATTTCACAAAAGAAAAGCCAATGATTTTGCTTTTTATGTTTGCATTAGTAATAAGGATTAGCAAGAATTAGCTACTAGATTTCAACTCAACATTTTTTAAGTAACCTATTTTCAATCTCTGGATTAGCAGTTCACAATGACAAGCTATTTTTTCTTTGGCTTGGACTGGGTAATAGTTTACAACAGATGAGGTACTGAGTGTGTGTTGGCTATTACTTCACAGGCCTGCTTGTGAGTATGAACGATTAGCTTGGCATGAGGAACCAGATCCTATTCTCCAGTCATGGGGTAGGAGGCAGAATTTGTTGGAATACGGGTGGGAAAAACACACATGGAGAGCTGTGTTTGGAAAAGTTAGAAGAAAGTCCTGCTTCCATTTATGGCGGACTAAGCATACAGCAGGCCCTACTCCTCCTCCTCCTCCTCTCTACAGACGTCGTTTCCTGAGTGTTCACATTCCTCTGGCTCAGCGCAGTGGGAATGAATAGGAACTCAGTGATGTAAGAGGCTGCAGCCTACACATCCTCACAACGTCAGACTCAGGCCCATTTCCTCTCTAACGGGAGAAAGATTGGTGCGCGGGCTCTGAAGCCAGAGCAGCAGGCTGTTGTTTGCTGAAAGTTGATCTAATAGTAGCTCTGAGAGTTCAAGCTCAGCAAGGAGCTGCCAGTCAAAGAGTCAGTACATACAGTACAGGGCCATCTTCAGATGTTTGGATTTTACATTCACAAAATATCCAGAACATCCATAAAAAGGCACAAAAGAGCTGAAAGGTTAGATAAAGAATAGGTCATATTTAGCAGTAAACACAAACAAAAACTCATAAAAATGTCACTGCTGCCTATCTAAAGGTTCGTAATGACATTTAGTGGTTTTCTGATGTTTGACATCAAAATCTGATGGATCATAATGCTTTATATGGTTGTGCCTAATTCTAGATGCATCTAATGGTTTTCTAACAGGTTCTAAATATGGTAACCATTAAACCACTTCCCATTAAAGCCTTTGATGGACTTCAAGTCATCAAACTTTTCCTAATGGTTTGTAATGTTTTCTTTCAGCAGGCCTGGTACATCTGTTTGATTAGGTGTTGGCAATTTGAGAGTTTTTTTATATCATTACTGTGATAAGTTATCAATCTTTTCTGAATGTATAGTAGTCATTATTGTACTTAATGAATACTGCAGGTTTCAATACAAAGTGAATATAGTTAGTTCTGTTTAAATGCATTCATTGCAGCACTTCGTGTGAAAAAATCATTGTATTCATAGGTAGCACCACTTTTTTTTGTCTGTTCCAACTTCAAAGTAAGCTGATGTACTGTGTAGCGGGATATTGTATTTCTTTGCCCTGTTACTCACCCCAAATTCTGACACGTTTACCAATTTTCAGTAAGTTCCATTTATGGAACCTTTATGCAAATACAGTTTTTTATGCAAATATTAGTCATTATATGTAGCATATATATCACTAATGACAGACTAGTATAATAAATCATTCTTATATACTTATATACTACTGCTACTAGTACCACTATCACCATCAGTACTACCATTACTACTACTACTACTATCACTATTACTACTACTACTACTACTAATAATAATAGTAATACCACTACTACTTCTATTACTGCTACTAGTACTAGCACCACCACCACCACTATTACTACTAATACCACTTCTACTTCTACTACTAACACCACCACTACTACTACCACTACTATCACCATCACTACTACTACTACTACTACTACTAATAATAATAATAATAATAATAATAATAATACCATTACTACTAGTAGTAGTACTAGCACCACCACCACTACTACCACCACCACTTTTACTAGCACTTCTACTACTATCACCATCACTACTACTACTACTACTACTACTAATAATAATAATAATAATACCATTACTACTAGTAGTAGTACTAACACCACCACCACCACCACTACTACTACTAATACCACTTCTACAACTACTACTAACACCACCACTACTACTACCACCACCACTTGTGCTACCACTTCTACTACTAGTACCACCACTACTACTTCCACCACCACTACTACTACCAATACTACTACAACTACTACCACCATCACTGCTACTGCTAATACTATACCACTACTATTACTACTACTACTACTACCACCACCAGTACTACCATACCACCACCACCATCACTACTACTACTGCTTCTTGTACTACTACAACAACTACTAATACTACTACTACTAATAATACTAATGCATTTAAAGTACTAATGCACTTAATTCACAGCTTTCCAAGAATGTGAATGTGCATTCATTGACCTATGTCCTCTGCATTTAACACATCCATGCACTGAAACACACACACACACACACACACACACACACTAGTGGGCACACTAGGGGGCAGTAAGCACACATTCCTGAAATGGTGGGCAATTACAGCACCCAGGAAGCAGTTGGGGATTATACCTTGCTCAAGGGCACTTCAGTCATATTTAGCTAGGGAATTGAACTGTGACCTTCTGGTCAAAAGACTGGATCCCTAACCACAAGCCATGCTTACACTGTGCAATTTCAGCAGCCCTATAAGAATGTTACAAGTCAGGCTGTATGAGATGATGCCAGAAAAATCTTGGCAGAATTGTATGTCAGACTGTGTGATATATCTTTGCAAAGTCAGAGTGTGTGTAAAGATTGTTTTAACAGTAGACCTGAGATTAAGAGAGAATGACTACATTCAGCATACATCATCAATGAGCTGTTTGCTCAGGCTGTTTACTGAAAAGTACCACTGCAAGTCAGCACATATGTTAAACATGTCTCATGTCATATAACTCTATGTGGGTGATTTATGTGATATAGGAGTTTTATGTAGCATATTATTTTTATACAAGCACTTTCACAAGCTCGGCTCTTCTGCTGGTGACAGAAGACTCATTCACTGTAGTCATGTTTTCTGTAATTTACACATGAATGCTTAAAGAATAGTGACTTTAGAAGAAACTGATGATGATAATGCTGTAATAAAGTCTACTGCACTGACAAACCCTGGAGCATGACCATGCAGAGAGAGTATATACGTGTAGTCTTTGTGTGTGTGTGTATGTGTGTGTGTGTGTGTGTGTGTGTGTAAACTAGCTCTAAGACCAGCTGCAGCTCAGATTAACTGTTGTGGAGTTTTCTGCTTGACCGGATTGTTTCTCTTCTTCAGCAGTTTCCTCTCTGACTCCTCTTATGCCTTATCAGAGCAGCACACGCTTTCAGAACTCTTTATATAGCCCCGTTGCCATGGCCATCACTCTAGATACACCATGGAAAGAGTTTGAGTGAGCAAGGGCCACTCTGATTGAGAGAGAGAGGGAGATAGAGAGAGGGATGGGAACCAGTGCCTCAGCATTAGAGTCCATATCCATTACCATGCATGATTTACGTCATACACTATGGGCTGGTTTCCCAGACATGGATTAAGAGTCTAGTCTTGAACTAAATTGCAGCACCAATGATGAATCACCAACAAAAATAGTTTTTAGTCTAGTCTTAGGCTCACTCTAGGTCTGGAAAATTGGCCCTATATGTCCAAAATCTTGTAGACACCTGCTCACACTATTTCTTCTTAAATCAAGGACATTAAAAGAGATTTGTCTCCTCTTCTGTGAAGGTTATACTCTAGATGTTGCAACATTGCTGTGAGAATTTCAGATATGAGAGCATTGGTGAGGTCAGGCACTGATGTTGGATAATTACATCTGGTTCACAACTACACTCAGGATCATGCCAAAGGTATTGGATGGAGCTCCATCACTCTTGAGACTGCTCAGTAGTTAAGTGCTAGAGGGTTTTACACCCCTCTAGAATGGCCATATTGACATGTGTGGTTGCTCCAGGTCACCCCATTCTACATGAAGACTATAAGATATGCCTGGGCAGTAGAAACAGTGTCATCAACAATTAGCTAAATTCATTAATTAGAAGAAATTTCTGCATCATTTTGGATGTTTGGATATGTGGGACACGTTTTAAAGCAAAGTCATTTTTACCAAGACTGTGGATTGTAGCCTCAGGAAACTCTATTGTCATTTCAGATCCAGCAGGGTAACGACCGGCTCGCCTCTCCAGCCTGTAGGCTGTATGGCCGGATATTTGTGTTTGTTTGCTGGGACTCTGTTTATTCTGCTGTACCCGCACACGGATGCCTGCCATAGCGTGGGAGCCTTTGGGACCACAATAAAGTCCGAACTACATAAGCAGAAAGAGCTAAACTCACATTCAACTACTCATAAAGTGACTGCAGGTCAAAGAAATTAAACAATTCACTTCATTATGTACACATACCTTGTATCTACATGCTTTGTTCATTTTATCAGCTCTACTGACCATATCGGTGCACTTTGTAGTTCTACAATTACAGACTGTAGTCCATCTGTTTTCTGTATGCTTTGTTAGCCTCCTTTCACCCTGTTGTACAATGATCAGAAAGGCCACAGGACGGGGCCCCGAGTGGCTCAGCAAGCTAAGATGCTGACATTATGACCAGAGGATTGCGAGTTCTATACCCAGTCATGCTATTTGCCATCAACAGCCGGGGCCCAAGAGAGCAAAAATTGGCTGTGCTCTCTCTGGGTGGGTAGATGGCGCTCTCTCTCTCCCTATCACTCACACATTGCAATGTCCGCAGCTTAGGCGTCCACTGATTGATCCATTCAGACCTGGGAACCCTGCGCTTTCCTCCGAGCACTTTGGCTCCCCAGTGACGGTGTATCAAGTGGTAGTTCAAAAAGAGGCGGTGGGTGTGTCACATGCAACAGAGGAGGCGTGTGTATGTCTTAAACATCCTAGAGTCAGGGACAGTGCAAAGTGATCTGGAGAGCCCCCTAGTGGATGGGATTGGTTAATTGGTTACTACGACATTGGGAAGGGGAGAAAACGGGCAAAAATAATAATAAAAAAAGGCCACAGGACCACCACAGAGTAGGTAATATTTAAGCGGTGGATCATGCTCAGCATGGCAAACACACTGGTGGTGTGTTGTACTGGTACAAGCTAGGCATTAAACTATTATAGCTAAACCCAAAACAGGGTGCTAATCCATCACTGGGTGCGCGCGCACACACACACACACACACACACACACACACACCAGGACAATTTAGAGAACCCAATTCACCTGACCTCCATGTTTTTGGACTGTGAGAGGAAACCCACACAGACACAGAGACATGGAAACACCACCCAGATGGGGAGTCAAACCCAAGACCTCAGTGCTGAGAGGCGAGTGTGCTAGCCACCAAGCCAACATGCCGCCCGAGTTCATTCATTTAATTAATAAATAAACAAATGTAATAAAGGATACCCTAATATTGTGACATTGCATTTTCTCAGTACTTACCCAATAATGTGAAGTTGCCTCTAGCCATTCACTTAACTGATTATTACATTTCCTGAGCACACTTATTCTGTTCAAATCACAGAAATATAAAACAGCAGTCTCGCCATTAGCTTGGGTTCAAATGGCTCATTTTCCAAAATTGTTTTTGTAGGAACCTTGATTGGGGCTGCCTATTACATCTGGTCCATTTTCAATAATGGTATTATTACTTTCATTGCTTTCATATGTAGGCTTCTCACAGGGTAACTCCTATGCAGTGAATCTAACAAACCACAAGCTGCAATATTTATGACTACCATATTAATCATTCACTGCTGTATTCATGATGATTCCACCGGAGATGAGAAATTCTTTCTGATTAGCTGGCAGGTGTCTAGTAATTCTGTACAACAGAACACTCGTGAAGTAGATTTAGAAAAAAGGTTTAAATCACCATTCTAATATTTCACCATCAGTATTTAACTGATAACAATAAACAACCATATTCAATATCCATTGGCTGACACAATGTCAACCCTGTTTATGAAAAATAGCAGCCTATTACAAACAGGTTGGTTTCTTTTGAGGTTAGGCCACTCCTCCTACTTTCCTTAAATGCATAAATTCACAATAATCCTCAAATGTGTACCAACCGAGGCATAAAAGGTATAACGCTCATCACGATGTATGAGATTAATGAACATGATGGATGAAACTCCACTCTGCTTCATGTTGTGGAGTTCTTTGTCTCTGCTTCCCTTTATTACTGCTGTATTCATGAATAACATATCAACCATAAGCTGATGTGTTCATATTACAATGTTGCACTTTGTTCATGTATCTTATGAAGTAAAAGTTTTAGGTTTATTCCAAAAAAAAAAAACATTTTGCTTCTGTGCCAGATTTGCAGTAACTTTTTATTTGCAGTATTTACTTAGCCTGAAGAGTAGCTGCTAGCTTTGCCAATTACCACCAAACTACCACGTAAAGCATTATCAGCATAATTAGAGGTAAAAATTAAGAATTTCTTTAAAACATTCCTTAAAAGCTATTCAATGTGGCCTCACCAAATTTTTATTGCTCAATTTCTCTTTCATGTCTCAAATTGAGATTCTCCTGTAATTCTGAGACAAAACTCCTGAGACAAAATGGTGAACTGAGATACTTGAGGACCAGATAAAAATGGTCATTCACTTTTAACCCTAAATGAGCTCATGTTGAGAGAGTCATGTTCTGTGTTTAATAAAGAGGAACATCAATATTTTCTTAGTTTTGAGCATACTTTGAGACTTTATTGAGATTTCTAAATTAACTCAAGAGAAGACATGACTTTACTGAATCTTTCTCAATAGAAATTCCTTTATGAGGAGGTAAAGTCTTATTTGAGTTTCCATCTGACATCGTGATGCAGGAGATTTGCCCTGCAAAAACTGAAGGTGCCTTGAGTATCCAATGGTGCACTCAAAGAACTTCGAATACATTTTACGTGCCTCAAGAAACCTTTGCATAAAAAGGGATGGCTTGAGGGTTCCATCAAGAACTGTAGTTGAGTTCTGGGTAACTTTGAGGAAAAAACCTTAAGTTCCTCAGAGAACTGTTCTTTGGAAAAGAGCTTGTGGAGACTTTCTAAATGGTTATGGCATTGTGGTAAGCTGAAGAACCTCACAGGGTGCTTTGAGCATCCATTCATTTTTAGAGTGAACTGAGATGTGAAAGGAGATCTCCTTTTTTGTTTTTTCTTTGTTATGTGCTGTCTTTTGGAGTCTACATTAGATTAAGTAGACTAATACACTGAAATCTTCTGTAAGATGGAGTTTATGAGGAAATGGCTGATGTGCTGCCATTATTTTCGAGTATTACCAGCAAACATGCACACATCTTGAATCATCACAAACACTTGGTAATCTGAAAATCTAAACTACCCTTTTGACAACAGCATGAAATAAATGTCTTCAATGTCTCAACTGATGGCTTCTGCACTCTTCATAAGGGCTGATTTTGCTCTGGAGGGTCTCTGTCCTCTGCTGTTTTTCTCAAGCACAGCCAAATAACCACACGCTTCCTGTCGAATGCTTTAAAAGCTCCATTACTCCTGTTAAACACCCTGACTTAGTCACTGCATTTACACATGACTCATAGCAATGCCACTCATACTGATCATCATAGTTCAATATGGAGCTAAGATGTCCATTCTCCAGAATGCAAGCACAGATGGGAAAAAAGTGGTTTGTAAACCGTTATGTTGCATCAAGTCACTCTGAGCTGATCTCAGAATACCACAGCTTGAAAAAATAAGCTATGATTTGATGTGGTTTACTCACATTGAAATGAACACAGTTACTGCTTCTCAATACTGGCAGCTGCCTTCTTCATTTACTGTAATGGATTTAACCTCAAGAATAGAAAGTTCAAGGCAGAGACTCTCTGTACTTATCATTTTAGCTTATTTTCTCTCTAATCTCAATATGCCTGACCTTTACAGGTCAGAAAAGGGGAAGGGAAGTCACATGCGAATGAAAGCGCCACATCATCTGAAGTTTCATAGAGCAGATCAGCACTTCAACACAACTCGAAGTCAGCAAATCTTTACTTAACCTTTAATGATTTCTTCATCAACTTCTGTGGCTGCATTCAATTCCATTATATTTCACATGTTATAACTTTTTCATTTTTTACCTTTTAAAAGTATTATTAAAATTGGAATTTTCCATCCAAATGTGCATTACTAAATCTTATTTTTTTACAGCAACTACATGAAATAAATGTAAAACACATTTAATAAAAGAATCCTTCAAATTAGCAGAACATGTTTTTTTTATTATTTGCAATGTAATATCACATGCTTACAATTAATTGTTGAACACAAAATAAATAGATGCTTTTAGCTCATTTTAAAACATTTTTTTCAGGCTGCACAGCACTGAAGGAACTTCAGTGTGCAAGACATATCTTACAAGTCAGATTTGTGCCACCAGGACAAAAACAGCAAGGGTTCATGGTCTGCTTGTTTAGAACCTACTTAAATATCAAGAAAGGATCAAGCAATCACATATTTTCAATATTTCTTCCTTTTCAAAGTTTTTCAACATTTATTCTAATTAAAGACATAAAACATGGTTTATTTGTAGCAGAATCTTTCACTGGCAGCTCAAAGTAGTCAAAAATGAACAACTTGAGTAGAAAGTCAACTTTTATATGAGTATTTCCTTTTGTAATGTTTTCAAGGACTGGTTTAAGAGGTTGAAACTGTTCGAAAATGGCACCTTTCCTGTACATTTCGTGATAAACGGACCAACAGAAATTGTCTAAAATTAGAAACAAGTACAAACATTGGAAGGGAAATACATGTATAATGTCAAAGTGCTCTAACTGAGTGGGATTCAGAAACTTCTTTGATCATCTCTGGCTCACTTCATTGACTGTATTACAACATGGCTATGGACAATCTCAACACATGTCACAGAGAGTCACATGGTTTAAATGATTGGATTAAAATTGCATCATGTAAAAGTAATGGTTCAGCAAACAATCAAATTTACACAATTTTCCACTTACCTCAGATATAGTCAGTCAGCCAAGATGTGCTTGGAGTCTTCTTTCATTTGGATCTGGAGCTGTACTGGTAATGTTGTTATCAAACACTTTAACTCAAGAGACCCTTAAATAGTCTCAAACATCTTATAAAAAGTCTCTTAATAACAAATTTTATAGTCCCTATTATTGAGAATATTGACTATTCAATGTGATTTAGGACACAGTATTACTATGAGCTAATAAAAATGAATAAAATGCTATTATTGGTGGTAGAAGACAGATCTTGGATTAGATTCCTCTGTAGTTATGATAGGGCAGTACAGTGGCTTGGTGGTTAGCACGTTCGCCTTTCAGCACTGAGGTCTTGGGTTCAAGTCATTTGGGTGGAGTTTCCATGTTCTCCCCGTGTCTGTGTGGGTTTCCTCCAGAGTCTTTGGTTTCTCTGGTCTAAAACAATAAAGTGATTTGGGTACTTCAAATGGTGTGTGTGTGTACCCAGTGATGGATTGATGCTCTGTCCTGGGCTTGGCTAGGATAGTCTGTAATGTCCTGCCATGTGCCCAGTGAAGGAGTAGGGGACTAACCACGACCCTGATCCAGATTAAAAAAAGCTTTGATGATGTACTTTGTCAAAAAAAATAAATAAATAACTGGGCTATTTAGATTAGCAACATTCGCCTCATAGCTCCAGTTATAAACTAAAGAAGCGAAATCTGAACTCCAAACATGTCTTGACTGATTGTTGACATTTAGGACAAGTGGAAAATTTGGCAAATGTAATTTAATAACTATGTTTCATCCTCTTTAAGTTCACTGTTTTGGAGATGCAAAATAGTGCACGGTGATACAAAAGTGATGATTTGTTCATTTTTTACAACCATACCACTCAATATGTAGACCTTTAGACATACATAACAATGAAGCAGAAGCAAGCCAAGGCTCACACCCTCTCTCTCACTTTCTCTCTTTCTATTCTTCCTTTGATGAAAGACATGCACATGAGGCCCTGGAGCGCATGGATCTGTTGGCGCTGGTGAGTGTGAGGGCGGCGAGCCTGAGAGAGGGTCGCTTTAATAAGAGAGACGCTGTATCGGATGACCTGCCGGTCGTGTCCCGCGGGGCTCCATTCCCACTGCCAACATCATGCCTATTGCAGCACCAAATCCACGGGCCAAGCTCACATTTCAAAATCCTCTGCTGACTGTAGAATCTAAAATTTGACATGAATAGACTTTTTGAGCAACATGTCCTCTGGCTTCAAAGCATCTGCATCGTTCTCCTGTGAGGTTCAAAGTACAGACAAAGGCCGGAAACGAACCAGATGAGCCACTAACTGTACTTTTTAAATCCAGACAAGTCATGATTGTCCTCGACACGGCTCTAATTTGAACAAGTGAGTGCTCTCTTGTCTGATGGTTTCTTACTGCACAGCAGAGGAACTGATGCCATTTTGGACCTTCCTCCACATCAACAAACAACACAATTCTTCTGTCTTAGCAACAAGGAAGAGAAATGAGGAAATGAAAAAGATAAGCATAAGTATGAATAGAAGTATTTCATCATTTGCTATTTTTTGCACTGTATACTTTCACTCAAACTATAATTGTGGCTCTTACAGCACACAATAACAGCATATTTGAGTTAAGTTTGAATGAATTAATTTTACTCTGATATATTACAGGTTGCAATATTTGTTGATATTTTAGTCAGTAGAGAAGAGTGGGGGACACATTTTAGTTTCTCCAAAAATATATTTTAATGATTATTTAAGTACTATGACGACTGTGAACTATCTGGTGATATAAGTATGACTCAATATTGTAATATACTGTGATACTCTAATCAAGGTGACATGATTTTTTTAAAGTAACTTAGGAAAACATTCTACTTCTTGTCTGCATTAGAGTGGAAGAGTCTAATGGCTGAACATAGATTACAACACTGCCTTCTAGAGCTTAGGGGTTTAATTACCCATGTCCTGCCATTAATTTTTACATGTAAGCTACTAATTAAAATTCAATACTATGCACCCCGAGTGGCTCAGGAAGCTAAGACGCTGATGCTATGATCAGAAGATCATGAGTTTGAATCCCAATCATGCTGTTTGCTATGCTCTCTCTGGATGTGTAGATGGTGCACTTTCTTCAGCACAGTAAAATGTCTGCTGGCTCAGGCGTCTACTTAGCGGTGTATCAGTGGTAGTTCAAAGAGGCATCACACGCATTGGAGGAGGCTTGTGCTTGTCTTCACCCTCCTAGAATCAAGAACATTGCAAAAGTGATACAGAGAGAGCCCCTTGTGGATGGGATGGATTAACCGGCTATTACTACAGTGGGATGGAGAAAAATGGGAAAATACTAGAAATAAATAAATAAATAATCAATACTATGTTTTGATTATCAATACAGTGTCACAAATCATAATGCTGTGATACACACATATATAAAGGTTAACCTACATGTTTCTTTGACATAAAATAACATTTATTTCCAGGATCTACTGTATGTGAACTGAAAACTAAAGTGAGTGCAAATGTTACACCTCAACCCATCAGTTAAGATAAGTTAAGACATTCACAGACACCTGAGAGGAAAGTATTATTGCTCTTTGATGTCTGAGGAGATGTAATGGAGAGTCACCAAAATTTCTTTAGGAGAAACAGCATGAGACAAATGGAGACACAAGATACCTTTGGCCCAGACTCATAGCCCTGGCTGAGAAATTAGTCAATATGCTGGATTTTGGTCTTTAGTGACCCTACAGAAAACATACAGAAATTTATTATTTGAGCAAAATTGAGCATAATGTGAGACTTGGTATATATCCTTCTTTTGAACAAATGACAGCATGCACTCCAATTGTAAATGTGCTTAAATTTGTACAGTGATTTTGAAACAGTGTTTTGATTATTTATTATATTTTCCTTGTCATTACTTTTCTTCAAAACTTGCCTTTAAATGTGACATTACCTGGAGAAAAATATACTTAGCTTTAATGACTCTCCTAAATTCTTTAGGTGTACTCGCATAAGACAAAAAGGAGAACTAAAATACTGAGAACTCAACTAGCATCCAGAGGAGTGAGATTACTGAGGTTTTATTATCAATAGCAATATCTGAGCAACAAAAAGCCCAGCTAAAGTCTTGTTTGTGTTTCCACCTGAAACTCATTGTTGTCTATGAGAAACTACTTAGATGTTATCTTTATGATGTTTCTTTCCTCTGGGGGATGGGCTAGTTGTAATACTTGCTAATAATTCTGATAAACTGGTATAAACACAATTAACTCAATACCGTTAAAAGTTATTTGAACCATATACATTTCCAGTCTAGATACATACAAAATATCCACAGTAAGAGAAGTATAGTAAGTAACCCTTTCTATAAAGCCTGTAATAATAAGCCATTATAAATGTGGTTATAACTCTTTATGACTTGGTAATTATTTTGGACTTTTTAAGCATATTTATAAACTCTAATAAGGCATCATAAGCCTCTAATTTTATATTATAACTCAGAGTTTGATGGCTTATAAACATGTTCATAATGTTTTTAGAATTGTGATGAGGCTTAACAGTGCAGTTAATTATTTGTTTATAATTAATTATAGTGAATTATAACATTAATGTTATAACATGTTTATAAGCCATCAAACCCTGAGTTATAATATAGAATCAGAGCCTTATGATGCATTATTAGAGTTTATAAGTATGCTTACAAAGCATCATTACCAAGTTATAAAGAGTTATAACCACATTTATTATGGCTTATAAATACAGGCTTCAAAGAAAGTATTACCATAATTATTATTAGTGAAAACAAGCTGTCAAATTTTTATTTTCCAATACAAATTTAAAGAACAAATATCTGAAGGGTTAAATAAATAAATACATACATAAACAAAAATTAGTGATGTAAAATAATTATGGGATGCAGTTCCACCCCCAGTGGATGCCATTTCTTACATTTTATATGCGCTGCCCCTTTAAGAGTGTGATCTCTTGTTCTTTGTGACTTAATGCTGTATGCAGTGAAAATGATCTAACAAAGCTGAAACAATTTTTACTCTGCAAGAAACAGAAACTATCATATGGAACAAGAAAACACATTAATTAAGTCCCACATCAATGGTGTTTTTTTTTTTT
>BRDA01043434.1:0-11118 GCA_036984385.1 Crenuchus spilurus
GCTATGAGAAGCTCTGAGTAGACAAGACAAGAGAAGCAAGCAGGGTAAGATAGGGCGGAGAGGGAGAAAGTGCGACCGCCTTCCACGAGAGCAGTGAGAGAGAGATTAGTGTTGTTACCAGATATGCCAGATACAAGTGACCTCCTCACCTTTACATCATATACAGCCTCAATATCCATAATAGAAAGTGTATGACTAATATTAGGAAAACAGCAAGAATGTTACAACATGAACAGAATGTATTAAATTGTCAAAAGCCCTCCTGGTTGACTCACCATAAAAAGTGGTACAGATGAAGCACTCTAAGGATACTGTCAGAAGTGCTGTGGCTTAGGGGGACATTAAGCAGCATAGATACAAAAACACAATACTTTATTATACAAAAACTGTGGCTATGAAAACAAAACTTGGCTGTAAACTCAAGACTGACAACAGTTTACATGAGAGACCTACAATGACTTGGTTGGCGTACAATGAGGACGAGGACTGGGACACAGTGGGAAGGCTTTATAGAAAGATTAATGAAAAAAATTAAAGAAATGAAATGGCAGGGCTGTGATCGGACAAGACACATGTGCTTACAATGAGACATAACATGACGTGGCTGGGTTTGGAGCCAAGACGTGGACAAGACACGTGAAAAACGTAAACACAAGCACATAGTGACAGAACAGCACAAGGCAAACTGTAAACAAATGAGCACATGACAAGACAGAGGCAGGGACAAGGATGTAGCTACAGTGGCAGGAGGATCACAGCTACGTTCAGACTGCAGGCAAAATGGATTTCTTTCTTAAATCTGAACTGCAGAAATGACAGTCTGCACGGTCTGCAAGTGATCAGATCAGATTTGTCCGTCTGCACATCACAAGCCTATCTGCTTGGGCTTCCATGGTAACAATGAAGGCATCAGTAATTACAGCCACACTGATGACGCCTTCAGAGTTGACAGGTTTGCAGTTTTCCCGCAAAATTTTGGTATTTGTTTCATTGAACTCATTGGTTTCTGGACTACTTTAAAAATGTATCATAACTACAAAAATCTCTTATAGTCACACAGTAGAAAAACATTAGTGTTGGAGATGTCTTATGTAGGCTTTTTAATATTAGAAGACCTCAGTGAAGCCATCTGAATACATAGATTAGAGTAAGACTAAAATAAGATTTAAAAGGAATAAACAGCAATAATAACTTCTTCAAACATCTGTGATTAGTCTCTTTAGATTTTGGGTTACTTAAGTATGTGTATGGCAGGTCTCTGTGAGACAGTGGGCTGGAAATATTTTTCAGGACCTGCAACTTGGAACTCTGCTGTAGTTCACTTTTTGACACGCTTCTTGGATCCACATACTTCTGGGATTGACATATCGTTTAACATCAAGTTGAAAGTGATGTGAAAATCACTTTGAGAGCAGATTTGAGCGGTTGTGAGGCCTTTCAAAAGAAATACAGGGTGGGCCACGGAAAAGTAGCCTATTTTAGCCAGGCTAAAAGTAGCCTGTCTATTAAAAAAAGGTTTAAATCAATAAAAGATACTGTGTGATGTATATATATATATATATATATGTGTGTGTGTGTGTGTGTGTGTGTGTGTGTGTGTGTGTGTGTGAATGCAGAAATATGAAGAGTCTTCAAATTTCTACAGTGCAAACTCAAAAATTCACTTTTGCAAATTCAAAAGTCAAATATCACAACTAAAATATAGTCTGTGCTCAAGTTTCGGTTGCAGCAGTACAGTACCAGTCAAATGTTTGGACTAACTTCCCATTCAATGTTTTCATATATTTATTTTTTCCTACATTGTAAATTAATACTGAAGTCATCCAGACTATGAAGTGAACACATAAGGAATCATGTAGTAAACTTAAAAGTGTTAAACAAACCAAAATATGTTTTAGATTTTAGATTCTTCAAAGTAGACACACAACTGATGTCTCAAACACATTAAGAGGCAAGAAATGCAAATCATGAACTCTTGACAAGACACAGCTGTTAACTGAAAGTCATTCCAGGTGACTACCTCATAAAGCTGACTGAGAAAATGCCAAGAAAGCTGCATCTAAGCAAGCGGTCCCTATTTTGAAGAATGTAAAATCTAAACATATTCTGGTTTGTTTAACACTTGTTTGTTTACTAAATAATTACAGATGTGTTTACTCATAGTTTGGATGACTTTAGTATTAATCTACAATGCAGAACATTTTTAAATCATGAAAAAACACTGAATGTCCAGAAGGTGTCCAAACTTTTGACTGGTACTGAAGAATACAAAAGTTCAGCATTAAGTTTGTTGCTTTATGTGTGTGTGTGTGTGTGTGTGTGTGTGTGTAAAAGTTTATTCAACTCTTCCCTACCTGGGTATACAAATTAAATGTGCGTGTGCTTCAAGCTTCTCTCTTATCTGTTTTTCTCTCTATCTGCTGTGCTGATCTGATGCACATGCTGTTCGACATCACTTGTACTGCTCTCTGAAAGTTGTAATATCAGCTTGGCTCACCATCTTGGATTTAGAAAATCTGATATATTTTCCCGTCTTTAAAACAACTGTTTTTCTTCCAAAAATGACTCAACTCTGGGAAATACTGCAACAGGGTCTGTACTTATCTCAGACAAATTTACAGTTTTCTAAATCTAAAGATGTTTCCTGAACTGTGACTCAAACACAAGCTCCTTTGTAGATGAACACACTGAGCTAGTGAGAGAGAGGAAAATGCACATGCTCACTTAGGGTTGGTCAGCAATAGCTGGAGTGTCATATATTTGCATGTTTTAAACAGGGGTGACATATCACGTGTAATTTATGATAAACATCATGTAAGATGACATTGATAGTATACATGACGAATTCTCTAAAGTTCCCACATGATAGATAGTGTACTGAGAGGACTACGAGGGTGAGTCAAAAATGATCTGTGCTCTGACTGATTTTATTTTTCAGCAAAGATAAAAGCATTCTTTTTTACATAATCTTCCTGTTTTTCAGTATACTGTTCATCTACCAACACACTTTCATATTCTCTTAATAAAACATGTTTTTGGCTGAGCTGTGGGGCATCATGCATAGATCTCTGTCCTCTTATGGCTTCTTTGAAGGGACCCAGAAAACTGTAAGCATACATTTTCTAGCTGCTGGTTGACTTCTGGACTTTTACTTGGTTGATGATTGAAGATATTTCCATTCATTATTCTGCTGTTTACTCTCAGCCATTTTTTTGTTGCACTGCAGTCATAAATGATGATAAACACTTTCAAACCTGCACGGCAGTTATGTAGACAGCATCCTAGTACAAAAATGTGTTAAGACATTGTGGCCAACAGAAAGCTTTAATATGACTAAAGTGCAGATAATTTTTGACTGTCGTACAGTACCAGTCAAAAGTCTGGACACACCTTCTGAACATTCAGTGTTTTTTCATTGTTTAAAAATGTTCTGCACTGTAGTTTAATACTAAAGTCATCCAAACTATGAATAAACACATATGTAATTATTTAGTAAACAAACAAACCAGAATATGTTTATATTTTACATTCTTCACAGTAGGCACCTCTTGCTTAGATGGCAGCTTTCTTGGCATTTTCTCAGTCAGCTTTATGAGGTAGTCACCTGGAATGGCTTTCAGTTAACAGCTGTGCCTTGTCAAGAGTTCATGACTTGCATTTCTTGCCTCTTAATGTGTTTGAGACATCAGCTGTGTGTCTACTTTGAAGTAAAATCTAAAACATGTTTTGGTTTGTTTTACACTTTTAAGTTTACTACATGATTCCTTATGTGTTCCTTCATAGTCTGGATGACTTCAGTGTTAATTTACAATGTAGGGGAAAAAAAGAAACACATTGAATGAGAAAATGTGTCCAAACTTTTGACTGGTGTAGTATATCTTAAATGAACCTGCTGACCTCTCCATCCATCAACAGGTCATCAAAAAGTAAATAAAAATGCCTGAAAATGTTTTTGTTGACATTACAGAAATGTGACTTTTTGTTATAATTTCAATTTTTTTGTTTAAAGAACCTTAAAAATACAAATTAAAGCTATCGCAAATGTCTTCCCTAGAACTTTCAAGTCAAGAACCATTTAAAAACCTTTACCTTTATCTATCTACATATTTATGTGTCTCCATCCTTGCACACACTTTGACAGCACTGACGAAAAGCTCAGACATTAGTTGAAGCAAGATATCCCTGCACTGTTCAGTGCTTTAACCATCCAGGACAAAAGTGCTGTGAATAAAAAACACATCAGAAACATTCAGGCAAGTAAAAATTGTTATTCTTTGCTCCCCTGCTGTTACAGCAATGCAGCCTGTAGACCATCACAGCAGTATAAATGCAAAGATGCTGCATTAAATGGCACTCTTTTTGCCTCTCAGTGACGGTTTGACTATGTAAAAAAACACAGCAGTCCTCAGGGACTAGCACAGATGGCATTTAGTTCCAAATCTTTAAATGGGCAAACGCAGCAAGCCAGGCTCAAGGGGGATGTGAACAAAAGTGTTAGAGATTGTCACCATTAACAAGGCAGTGTGTATGCAGCCATAGTGGTAATAAACATTCCTTAAGGTCTCAAGTTATTCAAAGTCCAGTGAAGCTGCTTTGTTCAAGTACAGCATTAATCATACACTAACTTGGGAATGCAGATGATGTCAAATATGTTCATGAGTAAATATGTCATGCCCAAAAATTAAAACAGCCCATATCGTATATTTTTCTTGGGTTTGTTCCCTGAAGTCCACTTATTATGTCTGTGTGGGTTTATATACCAAAAACAGCCATCATTTATATTTACATGAACATTTTACAGCCTCAGAATTATTTTTTTAATGGTGCCTTTAAGACTGGTGCACTAGATGCGTTTCTTCTGAAATAGAGAACAAGTTTATGTTAATAAACAGCAGTAATAACCCCTGCTCTTCTGCTAAGGTCAGATGTGTTGACATTGGATTATTACCACTCTAACTGACTAATGAAATATATTAGGTGGGAAGCAAACATTTGGTTCTTGTAAACAAGCTGCTGGATATTGGAGAAAAATATTCAGGTCCACACCTGAGCCACTATGACAAGGGTCAAATAATAAGACTAGGCTGGAGCAGCAAGGCTTGTGACGTCAACAGCACTCAGTACCTACTAGCAGTGGCCTCCAAATTTCACAGATCTCAGTCTGATCAAGCATCTGTAGGATGTGCTGGAAGAGCAAATCTGATCTGTGGAAGCTCCACTGTTAAGCATACAAGACTTAAAGGATCTGCTGCTAACATCTAGATGCCAGACACTACAGGACATCTTCAGATGTCTTGTACACTCTTAAAAGATATGGTTCAAGGGTTCTTTGCTGAAGTAAATGGTTATATATAGAACCACAAACACTTAAACCACCTGGCGCATGATTAAAAGATACCTTGCACGGTGAAACGTTCTTCTCTATGATGAAAAATGTAATGTATGGTTCTATCTACTGTAGCTCCAAAATGGGTTCTCCTGTTGTTACAATGTCAAGCTTAGAGGAATAGAGGAACAATCCTTTAATCATGCAAAGTGTGCTGTGAGTGTTTATGACCAAAATGTGTCTAAACTTTTACACAAAGTAGCAGCTTTGTCAGATATAACAGCTGAACACACTCGTGACATTCTTTCTACAATAGACATCAAACATTCTTCAGACAGTTCTTCACAAATCTGCTGCAGAACGTCACATAAATGTTGGCACTTGTAGGTTTGCTTTGCTTTTCACTTCATCCCAAATCAGCTGGATGGGGTTTAAGTCTGGAGACTGTGCTCCACTCCATGTTTTCAAGCTGACCATCTTGTTGTTTTTTCCTGAGGTAGTTCTGGCAGAGCTTTGATGTTTTGGGTCATTATCCTGCTGTAGGATGAACCCCTGACACACCAGGCTCATACCAGAAATGTTCTAAAACTTTTGACCGATAGTGTGTGTATATATAAAACAATCCATAAATCAGTGGGTTTGAACTGATTTGGATGCATGTGAAAGACAGAAAATATATGATGACTGATTGGAGTATAGGTCAAAGTTTCATTTTCATGACATCACAAAAACACCTCTTTCTCTTACTTTTTGAAAATAATTTTCTAAATTGTTTAGTTTTTTTCTATCTTTCAGAGGCTCTGCAGTGACACGAGGATCATTACTAAGTGAAGCATATCTATTTTACTCCACCTCTCACTGGGTTGTAGCATGTAGTCCATATAAAACACATTAGAAACACATTAAGGAATTGTTTACTTGATATAAACTGAGATGCGTGTAAAAGCAAATAAATCCATTTGAAAACAAGAGAAGGGCTTATCCATATTGATGTTTCAATACTTCAGCTCCTGGCATTTCCTTTTGAGAATCAGCCACTGAAAAATATCAATATCCAGTGTTTTCTTTTAGCAGTGATATTAATATACATTTTCTTTGAAAGTGAATATTTACTTAATGTGACACTGCCACTACTTTTCCTTGTCTTCAATTGTGTGTTGAGGTGGAGACGGATGCTGTAGTGATTCCAAAAACAAGACTTTATTGTTTTGCCATTTTTTATCCTCTTCCCAATGTAGTAGTGCTAGTAAATTAACCCATCCCCTCTGTTAGGACTCTCCACATCACTTTGCAATGTCCCTGACTCTAGGAGGGTGAAGTCAAGCACAAGCCTCCTCCTTTCCGTGTGATGCAGCCACCGCCTCTTTTCGAGCTACTGCTGAAACATCATCACTGGGGAGCCAACATGCTTGGAGGAAAGCGCTGGATCCCCAGCTCCAATGAACCTATCAGTTGCCTGAGAGTGACAGGGAGAGAGAGTGCCATCTACCCACCCAGAGAGAGCACTGCCAATGTTTGCTCTCTTGGGCCCCGGCTGTGGATGGCAAACAGAATGACCGGGATTTGAACTCGTGATCCTCTGGTCATAGTGTCAGTGCCTTAGCCTGCTGAGCCACTCAGGGCCAACAAGACTTTATTTAACAGAACTCAATCTGTGGCTAAGAACAAAACTTGACCTGGCTGTGACAGAAATACACGATGACAATACACATGATGCTGGTGATAACACAATGACTGACAAGGACTGCGAGACACAAGGGAACATGTATACCAAACGTAATTAGGCTGAGGATGAGAATGCAGGGCTGTGCAAAGACAAGACATGACGTGGCAGAGGCGGAGACATCACACATGGATGATGTAAACAAAGAGTACATGTAGGTAAGACAGGGACGAGGCCATGGCAAGAGGTTTCACATCAATGTAAACTCACCATAATATATTCACCTTCACCTTAAAACAAAACATGAACCTAATCCTGTCCTTCATCCTAAACCTGCCCTTGTTGATTATCAACAATGCGACCGTTTTAATAGTCATGTGCAAGATTTATTGAAGGCCAGCCTGCTCTAAAATGCATAAGCCTGACCTTTCCTACCCAAAGGCTTTGGAATACAGCTTTTGGGCAACCTCTTGAAAGAGTTCCAAGTGTAGACTTTACCGTTAATGGAATAAGTGAAGTCAGAGTTTCTCACCATTGTGAGCATGAACTGAAACTGTCCGAGCCAGTGAGAACTCTGTAGCCAGGAGAGGCAGGCAATCAGTTGATGTAAGACTGATGCAACACCTTGGATATGGCAGGATACGCAGCAGAGGAAGCACGGCTGGATGTAAGTGAATGAGTGTCGACTGCCAAGTGCTTCTGCCCACAGTTTGTAAATGCTTTGGAAGGATACAAGAGAACAGCATTGCCAGGAATGAGAATGACATGAAAACTTAAGGTCGTGCTCAGTACACCATTGACTCTGAATGCCGAGCATGTTCTATAAAAAATGCTTCCCAAATGCTTATTGGCTTGAATGTACAGGTTTGGGGGAAAAGATGTTGAATTTGGATTAGAACCTTTATATTATGTAAATATAAACAGCATTTAAACGTGGTTCTTTAAAGTGTATATGGCTAAAAATTTAAATAGGTTTTCTTGGAAGTGTCAGTACTTGCTGAATACGAATGACTAAAATATGCCTTCAGTCATACAGGGATGCAAATTTGATTTAGCATTTTTGCTACAAATTGGAAATGTCACAATTTTTTTCCCAACCAGACAAAAAGAAAAGAAAATCCAAGCTAGACTGAGGCACCTTTACACACACACACACACACACACACACACACACACACACACACACACACACACACACACACACACACACCATCTATTGGGTCATTGTGTCATCCACCCCTCTCTTCAGAACCCAAATCAGTGCAAACTCAAGAATAGCCACAGCAGTGAAGCCGTATAGCATATTTATAGAGCAGCAGATGTAGTTAGACAGCATTCACACTGAGAACAGCTGAAATATTAATCATACATGATGAAATGAGGGGAATTCAGACAATTTATTAAAATCTGAAACAACTATGAATGCCTGTTTCACTGCAAGGTGCACCTCCACCTTAAAAAGATGCAGGACACTAGTAGGGGCTCTATCAGCTACCATCCCATTATGTTAGTATGTACTGAATATAAAGAATAGTTTTATAATTTGTCATGTTTTAATTAATCTTTTATTTCCACTTATCCTAGGTTTCAAGGACACAGTCTCTGCTGCGTTGCTTGTTTGAAGCTTTGATCTGCTGCTGAAAGTAATGAAGATGCTGAAGATATCAAAGGTATTGAGTCTCCAATCACACTGGCAAGATCAAATGACATGACTCGTTTTGAGACACCACAGTATATGCGAGTACATGATCATATCTGAATATTGTGACCACCCCTGGTTTGTAATGAACTCGGCCTGGGATGTCACAGATGCCACATGACAGGGTTTGCAGCGTGTATAAATAAGTGAGCACAGTCAGTTTTAACAGAGTATAAAATGATCATCATGGTCAAAGAACACAATCTGACTGATGTCAAAAAGAGCCAGGCGAAGGGTGGTGGGATCTGGGAAACGGGATGTTTGTGGGATGTTTTAGAGCTGCTGTAGTGAAGGTGTACTGAGAATGGACTTCACATACATTGAGTCCCTCATCACAGCATAACAGTGGTGTGCCATAGACCAGCTCCGGCGAGTGGTATAATCTTCTATAATGAATAAATGGGTGGTTTTAATATTCTGGGTATATTCACTACACTTTTATATGCAGTATATCCATTGAACGTTCAAAATAAGGATTAGGAAATAAGATTGGGTTCTTTTCCATGTTCCCTGAATGCTGAACCCCAATTGGTGCCAATGCACATCACTCTATGCACTCACAACAGCTAATTTGACTGTAACAAACAGCAGGCATAAACAGCAGAATGCACTAAGTGTGTTTATTAGGGACAATCGGAATTTTAGCATCAGCACACAGCAGGGATCAAAACACAGGAAGGCAGGTTTAGTACCTCGTGAATAGATCTGTTCAGTGAAACAAGACAAAAACAAAAAACAAAGCAGGGACACAGAAACCCCACATGAACCATGAAACCATGTGATAATGACTTACTGAGTTATACACGGTTTGCCTGTTTATTTGGGACTACAGTACATGTAGCTATTGGTCATTTTTTTCAGGAAAACTACAATATCAGTAATGACTAAAGCCATACGAATGCTAGGCATCATGTTTATGAGTGTTGCTCTGAGTTGCATGCATGTACACCAGGGACTCACCAACATTATCCACACAGGGCCGGTGTGGGTGCAGGATTCCACTCTAATTAAGCAGGACCACACCTGATTCCACTCATTTAATGGCTGGACTTCAAACCAGTATGAGTGTTTTACAAGTGGGATGATGCAGAAATGATCAATCAGGATGAAAATGGTCAACATGGAGACTCTGTTACACGTTTTCTCTTCATATGTTTACAAATTCTGGTTGTGTTTCTGACTGCCAAAGATTTGTTGTAATAGATTTAGGAATTCTTTCATCCCCTGTGCAGTCATGCTTTTGAATAAGAGGGTCAAATGAACCTTCTGTTTGCATATTTGTTTATTTATTTATACTCTCTTTTTGTCTTATGATGACTTTAATGTCTTTTATTATTGTTTATTGTGTGTGAGCCTTTTTTCGTTTTTTCCCCTTTATTAATAAACCAACTAATCCAGGTGTAACAACAATTTTCACATTTGGGCTTGTTTCACATTTCTAGCTCTTACATTCATTTTTGTCCACATAAATTGTGAATAAGGTCAATAAAAACACTTTCATGAGCATTTGCAGATGCAATTATCTAAGGTTATGTTCACATTAGCAGGCTGAAGTAACTCAGATCTGATCTTTGGGCGGCACGGTGGTTTAGTGGTTA
The DNA here is from genome assembly GCA_036984385.1 of Crenuchus spilurus. Classification (NCBI taxonomy): domain Eukaryota; kingdom Metazoa; phylum Chordata; class Actinopteri; order Characiformes; family Crenuchidae; genus Crenuchus; species Crenuchus spilurus. The sequence continues at coordinate 10,287 of BRDA01043434.1, forward strand.
GCACGTTCGCCTCTCACTGCTGAGGTCTTGGGTTCGAGTCCCCATCTGAGCGGAGTTTCCATGTTCTCACGGTGTCTGCGTTGGGTTTCCTCCGGGGACTCCGGTTTCCTCCCACAGTCCAAAAACATGGAGATCAGGTGAATTGGCTACTCTAAAATTACCCTGGTGTGTGTATGTATGTATGCATGTATGTATGCCCAGATATGGTTGGCACTCTGTCCTGGGTGATCCCCATAGTGCTTGATGCAGTCCTCCAGGTGGACGGTTGCTTCCGGTTGAGAGTACGCTGTGCACAATTGGCTGTCGCTTCTCGCCAGTGTGTGTAAAGTAAGTGTGTTGATTGTAAAGCGTCCTTGGGTGTCTAGAAAGGCGCTATATAAGTGTAACGTTCATCATCATCTTTTGTCTTAATGTGGCTCAGATCTGATGTTTTCAGGGCTGTGTGGATGTCAAATCCCATCTTTTCTAATCAGATTTGAGTCACTTTCATATGTGGTTCTAGATCAGATACGTATCAGATCTGTGGACATGTGACTTGAATGTGACGGTCAGATCAGATTTCATGTATTTTTGCTTGTACACATGCGTGTAGTGGGTGAGGCAGCGTTGGCTTCTCTGGTTTACTCACGTCGCTGTAAAAACAGTCAAATCAGCCAGCTGGCATTTATTCACCTTCTTCACCTGATCATGTACAGTCCAGCACCTGTTTACTGTCCTCCTGAGCAAAACACCATCGAACATCAGCTACTAACACGTCTGTTTTACTAGTTTTACTCAAATCAGTCATCTCACAAATACAGGGTTCCCAGATCCCCCACACCTCCTACAGATG
>BRDA01043436.1:0-35687 GCA_036984385.1 Crenuchus spilurus
AGAGAGAGAGAGAGAGAGAGAGAGAGAGAGCGTGAGACATATGGCATCTTTGCCCAGAAACAGAGCTTCTCAGCTTTATTTAAATTCATGGCTGCTCTCCTTCTCTCTGTCACGGAGCACTTAACACACGTCCTTGCTCTTCTGTCTGCCTGCAGGGCCCAACAGACCAGCATGGGCCCAGATACAGCTAACACTAGCCATTGCTAACAAAGAGAGAGAGGGAGAGACTGGGCGAACGAGAGAGCCTCTGTCCATTCATTAGTCAGTCTTTAGCATTAGAGGTTCCACTCCCACACAGAACTGGCTTCATTGCTGTGCTTTGGAAGATATAAGGTTGCTCATGCTATGTATCTTTATTAAGCCCAACGACAAGCAAGGTACACTATCTATCCAAAAGGTTGTAGACAGTCCTTCTAACGAATGCATTCAGCTATTTGAAGTAGACACAGATGTACAAATGCACACACACAGCTTGTCTAGTCCCTGTGGAGAAGTACTGCCAATAGAATAGGACTAAACATGAACCTATTGGCACCATGTCTAATGCCAGGCGTGGGCTACAGGGGTATAAAAACCTCCAGCTTTGTGGAACTGTGTTGTCAGCTCATCCAATACTTTTGGGATGAGTTGGTGGTGGTAATAGTTCAACATTTGATTTGCATCTTGATGAATGCAATCAAATCCTCACAGCAATGCTCAAATATTGACTAGAATATCTTCCCTGGACAACAGAAACTGCAGCAAAAGCAGGATAAACTGTTTAACAGCCTTTGATTTTGAAGGAACAATGTAAGACCCAATACTTTTGTACATTCAATACTAGAATAATGGTTATTCCATGTGCTGACCGTGGCTGTTCATCATGCCAGGGAACCTTCATATATATAACAGCATATTGTCTTCTGCCAGAACTCAGACGAGCTGCCACCATACTACACCTTTTCTCCATCCTACAGTAGTCTGTTTGCAGCTCCATCCACTGTTCCAGGAATCTTCCTCAAGGTGAACACATAATAAGGTGAACAAAGTTGTCTTTGTTCGCTTCCCACACAGAGAATGAACACCGGCCCCAGCGGCAAGAGCAGCGTAATGACCACAAACACATTTCCTCCCCGTAACAGCTGATTAGTCACAGATGTGAGGCCATGTCGCCCTTCACGCGGTCAGTCTTAAATTAGTTAATGCTGAGCACAAACACTTCATTCAGCTCATCTTACCACTACAGCCCTCCTGTTTGTATCAGGAAATACACAACAAATCCACACTCACAGTTATACTGCAGTACCTGCCAACACTGAGGAGCTCCTCATAACTTTACTTTCACTTTCAAAGTCATTCGGAGCTTGCATATAAATATTTGGCACCCCTAACAATGTGCACCATGGGCTCAGAGTTAGGATTGCTAGATAACATGAAACATGGACAAGGGGTGGTGCTATAAGAGGGCAGTTTCTGATAAAGTGGAAAGTGGGTGGAGCTACAAGAGAGAGTTTTCTGATAAAAGGAACAGTGGGTGGAGCTACAAGAGAGGGATTTCTGATAAATGGAACAGTGAGTGGAGCTATAAGAGAGGTGTTTCTGATAAAAGGAACAGTGGGTGGAGCTAAAACAGAGGGGTTTCTGGTAAAGTAGACTGTAGTTGGAGCTACAAGAGAGGAGTTTTGATAAAGTGGACAGTGGGTGGAGCTACAAGCGAGAGTTTCCTACTAAAATGAAGAGTGGGTGGAGCTATAACAGAGGGGTTTCTGGTAAAATAGGTAATAGGTGGATCTACAAGAGAGAGGTTTCTGATAAACTGGACAGTAGGTGGAGCTATAACAATGCAGGTTCTGATGAAGAGAACAGTGGGTGGAGCTAGAAGAGAGAAGATTCTGATAAAGTGGCTAGTGGGTGGAGCTACATGAAAGTGTTTTCTCATAAATTAACAGTGGGTGGTGTTATAAGAAAGAGTGGTTTCTGGTAAAGTAGACAGTAGGTGAAGCGAGAAGAGAGGAGTTTCTGATAAATGGAACAGTGGGTGGAGCTATAAGAGAGGGGTTTCTGGTAAAGTAGACTGTAGGTGGATCAACAAGAGAGGTTTCTGATAAACTGGACAGTAGGTAGAGCTATAACAATGCAGGTTCTAATGAAGAGAACAGTGGGTGGAACTAGAAGAGAGAAGATTCTGATAAAGTGGCTAGTGGGTGGAGCTACATGAAAGTGTTTTCTCATAAATTAACAGTGGGTGGTGTTATAAGAAAGAGTGGTTTCTGGTAAAGTAGACAGTAGGTGAAGCTAGAAGAGAGAAGTTTCTGATAAAGTGGACAGTGGGTGGAGCTATAAGAGAGAGGTTCCTGATAAAGTGGACAGTAGGTGGAGCAATAAGAGAGAGGTTTCTGATAAATTGGACAGTAGGTGGAGCTATAACAATACAGGTTCTGATGAAGAGAACAGTGGGTGGAGCTAGAAGAGAGGAGATTCTGATAAAATAACTAGTGGGTGGAGTTATAAGAAAGTGTTTTCTGATAAAATGGACAGTAGGTGGAGCTGTAACAGAGGAGCTTCTGATAAAGTGAACAGTGGGTGGAGCTACAAGAGAGAGGTTTCTGATTAAATGAACAGCGAGTGGAGCTATAAGTGTGCATCAGCTTCGTCCTGTGTGAACATTTGTAGATTGATTTTGGCTCTGGGAGGTGATGTTTATCACCTTTTCCTCTAATAACATCTCAAAGCCTCCCACACAGAGCAGTGTAGTCACACACACACACACACTTTTATCAGCAGATCCACAGTGATAACTGCACTCTGCACTGCTGCATCAATTATACATAAAGTGTCTTTAAACTGCTGTGTCTCTGGGCAGCCGCACTGAGAGCTGAGCTGCAGCACTGCTATTTAAATCCACTCACACTGATAAAGAAGCCCTTCAAGGAATGCTTTAGTGGGTGGACTTCTCTCTATTTTTTGTACCCAAACACAACCCGATGAGAGCCAGCAGAATTTGCTCCCAAAACAAAGCTTTTTCAGCTCCAGTGGAGCTGCTGAGACCTTTTCTTCTGGGGACGCCCAAACATTAGTAATGCTTCACTGTTGTTGTTTCTTCATTTTTATTTTTAGACCTTATAAAACTGTTACACACCCAAGATCTGAGTGTTAAGAGTGGTGTACTGTGTATGTACACACCGAAATAGGGCTCCACTAATAATTTCATGGCTGATACTGATTATTACTTATCAAAGACAATAATAACTGATATGTCACTGATATTAATTTATCATAAATGTGACATTTGTAGTAATGCGGCTCTTACTCAGAGAGCGTAATATTATAACAGCTTGTGTGAAACATGCACATACTGTAAATTATTAAAAACTAACCAAAAAATTCAATAAAATAAAATAAAACTGAAAATAGAATTTCAATCATCTGAAAAATGTTAAATATCAGCTCTGATTATTGATGAGGGCCAATAATCAGTCATCCTTACATTGTACTAGTGTTATATTAGTGATATATTTTATATAAAAGCTAAATAACCAGTAGAGCTGTGTATTTTGAATCTCTTGATATGATGTGTGATACAGGAGTTCTGATATAATATACTGTGATATATTGTGATACTGTAAGTAAGGTGATATATTGTGATGTTTTAAATCTAATTTTAGTAAAACTGTCAGGTGCAACTTTACACTACTTCTTTCTGTTGGACTGGAAGAGTCTAATGGCTAAAGATAGGTTACAACACTGCCATCTGGTGGTTGGGGGTTTAAACACACACATTTGAGAACCCCAAATCGGAAAAAAAGTTGTGACAATTAGTAAAATGCAAAAGCAGTTTTTTATGCTTACTTTGACTTTTATTTGATTGCAGACAGCTTGAACTCAAGATACTTCATATTTTGTCTGCTCAGCTTCATTTGATTTGTTACTGTATATCCATTCCTGCATTTACCACTTTGTTATGTTGTCATTTTCATTTCTAAATTCTAAATTCAACATTCTCCATTTGGGACAGCACAGGACTGCAGGCAGCCCAGTCTGGTACCTGTACCCTCTTCTTTCACAGCCATTCCTTTGTAATGTGTGCAGCATGTGGTTTTGCATTGTCTTGTTGAAAGATACATGGATCCCTGGAAAAGATGTCTGCTTTAAGGCAGCATAAGTTGCTGTAAAAGGACACTTACACAACCCCCAGACCATGACACATTTAATTAGGTTTACTTTGCCTAATTATGATCCCTAAACTGCCTCTGTCCCATTTTTTTGGAATAAATTATAAATATAAAATGCAGTAATAGATGTATATTAACAAATGAAATGAAGTTGACCAGAAAGACTATAAATTATCTTGTGTTCATAATGTCTGCAATTAACTAGAAGTCAAAGTAAGTGTAAATACAGATTTTTTTATTTGTATTTTGGGTTTTAGGTAGAAAATGTAGTAGAAAGCCTTCCATGGACAGTCGAGACAGTTACAGGATAAACTCATATTTAATTCCCTGTTGTCCATATGTATGTATATATAGGCTATAAATATATAAAATATATAATTTTTCATCCCTATGCAGAACCTTCCCATCAGCCTCTCAGCAATGTAATCCAGGAAGCTGCAGAAATCTGATAGGACTGAAATAGCTGGTGCCAGACTTAGTTTCTCGGCTGCTGTTTTTCTGCAACGTGTGATGGAGAGAGTGGAGACAATGGAGAATGAAAAGAAAGGCATGTATGAGTGAGCTGAGAGACAGTGGGCACATAGCTCCCACACAGCTCTCTAGTAAAGCCTCTTCTCAGCAGGCCTGCAATGAGATTTCCCCTAGCGCCTTTCTCTCCTGACTGCAGGACGACGGAGAAGAGAACATCAGGACGGACCGCTGAAATCAAAGCTCGTCTCAGATAAAAGTCCCATTCTGCATATCTGCATATACACTGATATTCTGCTCTATTTCTGTAAAACATGTGTGAAGACATGCTTACAGAGTGTAGTCATGTAGGCTGCTCCACCATCTCCACTATAAGACTTCATCAATAGGCTAATACAGCTTTCCTTATAAAAATATAGAAATATACTGCAATACACTGTATTCATTCTCAAAAAATAAAGATTTTTTAATTAAGAGTTTAAATGCAAAGACAGCAATAACCACTAGGGGGCAGTGTTGTATACTATCTTCAGCCATTAGACTCCTCTACTGTCTAAGGATGCACCAGTTTTCCTAAAATTAGATTTAACCCTTTCATGCAGGAATTATTATTAATTCCAGGAGTCATTAATATGTAAATTCATTCAAATACATGTAATACATATTAATAAAACATTTCCATTACACAAGTTAAACATGTGGATGATGCAGAATGAATACTGGGTAATAATTTAGCATGTAAAATGCTTCTCTGGTGTAGAAAAAAAAAAAAAAAAAAAACAATAAATGGAATTTCTGACCCTCCCGCCTGATGCCGTGTCTCAGGCCACACCCCTCTGTTTTGTCTGTGCCTCATCCTGTGTTCTGTGTCTATGTGAAGCTTAAGTTCTGTGTGTGTTGTTACGATTTGCAGTAAGTCAAGTTTATCTTGGATATCACAGCCACAGCCTTTTTGTTTGTTTTGCATTAATAAACCACGATCACTGGATCATCGCTGTCTCCGCCCCCTCGTCTGCACCTGCAGTCTAACAGAATCATTAATAGTTGAAATGTTGCTACGTAAGTTCCCGCCACAGTCTGTCTCAGTCCTGTGTCTATGTGCTCTTTCTTTACATTCTGTTTTCTCCGCACTCATCACGTCATGCCCTGTATTAGTCTTGTAGCCATGTGCTGTTTAGTTTACGTTCGGTTGTCTCTGCCCACGCCAAGCCCTCTTTTTGTCATGTGACCCCCACAGCTCTGTTCCCCAATCCCTACACTGTAAAAAATATCCTTGTTGGTTCAACTTAAAAAAGTTAGTGTCCATGCTGACTTAAAATTTTAAGTTAGGTAAACTCAGGAAACATAGTTAGTAAACATATAAACATGAAATATTGAGTTATCACAACAAATTTAGTGCTTGGTAGTCATACCAACTACAATATTTAAGTTAGGTTAACAACAAGGTAAGTTTATTTTTTACAGTGTAGTATGATTATTTTTGCCTTATAGTTTCCCTCATGTCTCACAGTCATCATCCGTCATTGTTTGTCACCACTCTTATACTGTATCTTGTCCATAGCCACTGTTTTGTTTTCATCTTTCATTGCTGAGTTTCTGTTAATAAAATCTTGTTTTTGGAACCTTGCTTCATCGGCCTCCTCCACACCCTCTCTGACAATAGTATGCTCTCTATCATAATTTGAGCACAAGCATTATTTATCTCTTTAGAAGATCCTTTTTGTGCTAAAATTGTATTTCCCCCACAAAGGTGCTTTTTTGTATGAGAATTTTAAAGAAATCCTAGAAGAAAGTGCAGATCCTGACTTTCCGTCAGCCCTTTTTGTTTACTACGTGTTTTGTTCCACTCAGAATTTATGGCTACTAGATGGAGCAGTGTAGGGATTTTTTTGTAAGTTCCACTAAAGATACTGTCACACCACTATAATGGTAAAACCAAAGTGTATAGAAGACAATGACTTATACATAGATATCTGCTGTAGAGACCACCATGAATCATGATATGTATCATATTGACAAGTTCTTACACAAACACAGGCCTACATGTGTGCATATATAAAATTCTTTAAAAAAATCATATACTGTATTTCTTGATGGTTTTATTTCATCTTATACAGTAAAATGATTATACAGTGGTAACCCTACTTACGAGTTTAATCCGTGCAGGAGCAGAGCTCAACTGGTTTGTTCGTTAGACGGATGAATTTTCCCCATAAGAATACATGGAAAAACTGATTAATCCATGTCAGCCAGCCAATATACAGTATACTTTAATATGCTAAATAATGTGTTTATATGGGTTTTTAAAAAAATAAATGAGACGACGGCGCTCGTGTAGGCTGGCGGCTAAGGAGGACAGGAGGATGGGCGTACGTGTATGAGATGGTTACACTTATCATATGAAAAGTAAAAGTAAAATGTATCTAACTTTCTTGTTCACTACCTTTTGCTACCTTAGCTTCGCTTTCACTAGCACTTTCACTTTCGGTCAAAGGTATTGACTGACCTCTTCTTCTACAGTAGCATCTAGGGGATGCTACGACCGCAGCGCCCCTAGCGGTTGGCATACTTGAACAAATTTACGCTACTCGTTACTTGGAACTTTACTCGTTACCTGGAACAAAACTATTCCGAGATCTCAACTCGTTACATGGAATACTCGTTAGTAGGGATGCTCGTATGTAGGGTTACCACTGTATTCCATCAACTATTATATAAGTATGTAACAATGTAAAATGGGGTCTAGAAGAAGGAAAACTCCCACACTGTACATGCTAAAAATAACAAGCTGGAATTGATCATATAGATTATGAACAGTATAAACCATAATTTGTTCATAAATATGTTCATGTTGTTATGTAAGTAAGCAGTTCACATACCGTGTCAACACACCGGCTTTATTCATTAAGGTATTAAAAAGAGTTTATCCTGCTTTTGTTGTGGTTTCTACTGTCAGTGTACAGTAACTGTACAGTGAAGGTTTTCTACTAGATTCCGGAGCATTTCTGTAAGAATTTGATTGCATTCAGCCACAAGAGTTCAAGTAAGGTCAGGATGTTGGGTGATCACCACCACCTCATTCCCAACTCCACCAACACATCTCAAAATACTGGATGGAGCTGAGAACACAGTTCTCACAATGCTGGGGGGCTTTATTCCCGTCTAGCCCACGCCTGGCGATAGACATGGGGTTAATAGGTTCATGTTTAGCCCTATTGTATTGGCAGAACTTCTCTACAGGGCCTAGAGAAGCTGTGTGTGTGTATTTGTACCTCTGTGTCAACTTAAGGTAGTACAATGTGTTCATCAGGAAAATATATATACTGTGTGTGTGTGTGTGTGTGTGTGTGTGTGTGTGTGTGTGTGTGTGTGTGTGTGTACACTTACAGTATATCATAATACAGCGATTGGGTTATGATTGTAGAATCAATGCATTGTAATTTTATACTGTATAAGAGCATCTACATTTGAGGAACTCAGGTGTAATGTTGGTAAACCAGTGAGAACAACAGCTTTGCTATTGTAGGTTTGACAGATTCTTGAAAGAAAGCGCCCAGAACTGAACCACAGACAGACACAGAGACAAACAGACAGACAGGCAGGCAGGCAGGCAGTCAGGCAGGCAGGCAGGCAGTCAGGTAGGTTGGGTGGCTCATTTTCTTCCACATATGGCTCGATAACAACAAAATCCATCTGCTTTATCTTGGGCCAATTAGGAGAGGATTGCAAAAGCACTAAATTAGTCGTCTACTGCTCTGCTGCAATAAGTGGACATGTGTTACCATCATCTTCTAAAAGCACTAACAAGGACAAACAGCAGCAATGGCTCGAATGGCCTTAATGGAGAGCGCAATTTCATCTCCGATAGGAGCCTTTCGTTGACTCTGGGCAAATCGCTCTGTTCATATATGTGATCGGCGAATTCTAAATTGCATGCAATCACTTCTAATGAGACCTCTTCAGGAGCACGATCGAAAGCGACGATCGAGAGCTGCAGAAGATCCACATGCTTAGCAAAGCAGCTGAAGATAATAAAGGCTAAATATATGCTGACTGCTCCTACTTTCAGGAGGCAGGTTCCCAACGCTCAGATAACTAGCTCAGGTAAAAGCAAAGATGACACTCCACCAGCACCGATAAGTAAACACGGACACACTTGAGAAACGACCTCTGTAAGGACGAGTGTTTTCAATGCCCAGCTGAACAGAGCTGATTTGGCTGCACTTAAACTGGGCCACCTTCAGAGCGGCAGCTCAGCGAGAGCTGCAGTTTCAGCCTTTAGCTCCACCGGCGGTGCTCCTGGACTGACGGCCATCTTCTGCAGCAAATGGCTTGGAAAATCTGCCCGTCTTTAAAAGGCAATGAGGACACGGTCATTGGGGACCAGTTCGTGGATCCCGTGCCTCTGGCCGTCCCATCTTAATCTGGGCAAGATTCTCCGAAACGCACACACTTTCTCGCCCCCACACTCTTCCGCTCAGTCTTTGATCTACTGGAGCTTTTACAGGTTCAAGAGCCAGCGACAAATCCACTGCACACTGCGGGTGAATTCTCACCGGGCGTGGTATCAAATATTAAAACAGGGCTGCCCCTAATTTGCCTATCTTGATTGCTCATTTGGAGAAAGCAATTACAAATTCATTGAAATTCCATGAACATCAAGCTAGCTCCAAAAGCAGCAGTTTTCATTCAGTGACATTTTAAACCTCTCAGGGGACACGCTGGCCTTCAACTTCCTTCCTGGGGTGCATTTCTCGAAAGTGTCTTTCAGCGACTTCTACGGAGAGACACTCAAAACACCAGTGATCAGCATCCACCTGCAGCACCAGAACTTTCAGCACATTAGCTATTAGACAGAGAGGTGAGGAGAGACTACACCCGTTTATGAAGATGGAGATAATTAGGAGGGGGATATTTAGCCAGGAGGAAATGACCAGAGAGCTTTTTCTGAGTACACTTCAGTCTGAAAGATGAAGACATGTATACAGTGATGTCCCCATCACTGCACTGGGATCCAGGAATAGCATCTCCTATTGTCCAGCAGACATGGAAGAGTTCTCCCATCCAAGTACTGACCAGACCCAGACCTGCTTGGCTTCAGTGGAGTTGCGCTTTGCTGATGGTCATACTGATGATCTCTCTATGAAAATGTACACAAAATTATGTTTTGTGATATTGAGTCTCAAAAACATGTAAGGAGTTTTAATTTTTCATTTATATGTGGTGGCAGACTGTGTTGTAAATGTCTGACCTTGTTCCTTAATGGCACATCTATTACAGTATCCTTTCATACTTACTCCCTATATACTGTATTATTCAGATTTTATTTTTTTTATGCATTTTTACAAATTTTCTCCCTTTCCCAATGTGGTAGTCGCCAATTAACCCAACCCATTAGTCTAGGCGGGTGAAGACATGCACACTGTGTGTGATACAGTCACTGCCTCTTTTCGAACTACTGCTTGATACACCATCCCTGGGGAACCAATGCACTTGGAGGAAAGCACAGGGTCTCCAGTTTCAAATGGACCAATCAGTAGATGCCTGAGCCAGTGGACATTGCAATGAGAAGAGGATAGGGAGAGTGAGAGTGCCATCTACCCCATAGACATTAATACCTAGACGCATCATTGACTGGGTTGGCCCGCTGATATAACGTAACTCTGTGTCCGCCATATTGGAAGAGGCAAAGCTGCGCTGTGAACTAATACAAGTGAATGGAATGAACTTCATAAATCGCCTTTCTACAAAGTTATTTAAGCTAATGCGTTCATTCACACATTCAGATGTGCACTAATATACACTGGGAAACTTTTAGGCACAAAAAAATCATTTTGTTTTTAAAATGTTAGAATGGCCAAATACGATCAAAAACAATTAGTCAGTCTTACTTGTGAAAGGTAATCCCATGTGATCCCATGTGATTTGACTGTAAAATGGTTCGAAAAACTCCACGCAGCACCAGAGTGCAGCATCTCTCTCATGTTATTTTGGTCACTTTTGCCACCTCCAATATGGCGGCGATGTTGACATATGAGTCAGCACTCAATGCTGCGTCTACGTATATAATGTCTATGATCTACCCACCCAGAGAGAGCACTGCCAATTTTTGCTCTCTTGGGATCCAGCTGTTGATGGCAAACAGCATGACCGGGATTTGAACTCAAAATCCTCTGGTCATAGTGTCAGTGTCTTTGCCACTCTGGGCCTAAAATCACATTTTTGATACCATCATAGAAGTGTATCCCATTACATTTCTGGAACATTAGAGCTCAGCAGGCATTTGGAGATGGTTGCTGTCCAAGAAAGTCTTGTTCTGGTCCAAACTTATGTTGGGGTGGGCTGTTGATTTTGTTTGATGCCGGATACTATATGCTTGAACTGTACTATGTATGATTTGCAGGACTTTATTTGTGGTGGAAGGACTGTTTATGGCACTACCAGAAGTAGTTAAATGCTACTGTGGTCCAGCATTAGACAAGTTAAACTTATTTATACAGTATAGTGCTTTTTACATCTGATGCCTTTACAGAGTTCTAATAATATTATAAAAACACAAACTCCCCAGTGAGTAAGCCAATGGCAACAGTGTCAAGGATAACTCCCTCAGAGCTGGAGGAAGAAACCTTAGGAGGAACAAGACTCACATGAGCAGACCCATCCTCCTCTGGTCAACTACTCATAAGTTATTGTTAGACAGTCATCACATAATCATCAATGAGCCTGGAAGTGTGAAAGTACACTAAAGCTAAAATGCTATTTTACTGTGTGGTTCAGGTGGTAGATCTAACACTTATTGGAGTGTTAAACCATCTACACACATAAATTACATCAACGAGAGGTTTCTATGAATAACCCAACAACGTTACCACTCCTGAAGATCAAGAGCTCATAAGGACAATGAAATGCCCTACAGCGCTCTAAGAAATTCAGGCCTCTGTGTTCTCATTCCCATCTCTAAGCAACACACCAGCCAATCAGGTGGCCTTATTCTCGCAGCGTTGAGTACCGATTCTTCATCTCTGCAAACTTCAAACTCTCAGCAGCACTCGGCTGGAAAAACTTTGAAATCATGTTCCAAAGCAGGTCTAAAAAGTACAGAAAGTCTGGCCAAAGCTTTGTGTACTTGGGTGAAGGCCTCTTGGTCTGAGATCCGGCTCTGTCCAGACCCCATGGAAGAGAGAAATAGATAAATGGTCCAAAAAAATCTCAAGATATCTAACAGGATCTTTTCAAAGGAAGACAAAAACGCATCCACAAACACAGCGTTCGCACACAGCCGGTGTGTCTGATTGTGCTTGCTCCAGCAGATCCAGGTGGGACTGCGGTGCTGTGTGCTGGATCATATCTGGAGAAGGTTCAATCGAGAGCTGAGGACAGATGCTGCCGGCTGCTGCAGCTTCCTGAGCCACGTTTTCCTTTTAATCAATAATGCATAAGCGGTGCTGCTAGCTGAGACGTTGGAGTCAGAGACAAGAAACTTTGTCAGTGTAATAAGTTCCTGACAAGTTGAGTAGAAAAGTGCAAAGTTAAGCTAAGTCTTTAACCTCCCATTCAGAGCTTTCTTCTCTAAGATGCACACAAAAGGGAGGAGTCATATGAAAGCTGAAAACCTCTTCTTTCTATTCAGCTTGTTCATTTCAGACTAATTAGAGCTGCTAATTAAAGATCCTGCTTCAAATAAAGCATGTGTCATCTTCGGTTACAATAAGTGTTGATTTGTACTGATATTTGAGTCCAAAAAAAATAGAACTGAGATCTCAGTTTCTGTCCTGCTGAATGAGCCATCTTGTAGACCTACATCATGTCCCTTCAGTGCTGTGCAGCCTGATATATGTGATTTGTGGGTCTACAAGTGTTAAGCAGGAAACTGTAAGCATGTCATTACATTACACACCATAAAACACAATTTCTGATCATCTGAAGTGGTCTTTTACTAAAACATCAACATTTTGTATTAATGTAATGTAGCTGCAATATAAAAGCACAAAGGCTATGTTGACATTATAAGCCACGTTGAACAAATCTGAGTTTTTGCTCAGATCAGATTTAACTATCTTGACGGTTCACATTCACAAATGTAAGTGAGCTGTATCTGTAATGTGAACTAATCTGTCCCTGAAACGGCTCACATGCGCACATCAATACATGCATACCCTTTGCCTTCATCACCAACAACAAAAAGCAGGATTGTGCAGGTTTGCAAAAACACAGTTGCTGATAAAACTTCAAAGTTAGTAGTTTGCAGGGTTTTTGCACCAAATAAAAGTAGAAACTGAACAAGAAAGTAAGAAGAAATATTTGAAGAAGATTTACGTTTTAAAGCTCATTGAAATGTGTGTGTTGCTTTAGATTTTGGGCTAGTTTCTGTTTATTTAGTGCAGGGGTGGCCAACTCCAGTCCTGGAGAGCCGCATTCCTGCGCAGTTTGGTGATCTACCTGATCAAACACACCTGATTCAACTCAGCAGGCAATTAGCAGGTTTAATTGTAGTGTCAGAGCACAAAGATCACCAAACTGTGCTGGACACTGGCTCTCCAGGACTGGAGTTGGCCACCCCTGATTTAGTGTGACTTTCTGTTACAACATCAATAGGAGATTTGGGGGATCTGGCAACTCTGTATTTGTGAGAGGACTGATTTGAGTAAAGCTGGTAAAATAGACATGTTAGTAGCTGATGTGTGATGGTGTTTTGATCAGGAGGACAGTAAACAGGTGCTGGACTGTACATGATCAGGTGAAGAAGGTGAATAAATGCCAGCTGGCTGCTTTTACTGCTTTTACAGTGACGTGAGTAAACGAGAGAAGTCAATGCTGCCTCACCCACTACACACATGTGTAGAAGCGAAAAGACATTAAATCTGATCTGACCGTCACATTCAAGTCACATGTCCACAGATCAGATACGTATCTGATCTAGAACCACATATGAAAGTGACTCAAATCTGATTTGAAAAGATCAGATCTGAGCCACATTAAGGAAAAAAGATAAATAAATAAACAAATAAATAAATAAAAAAATAAAATGACAAAACTATAAATTAATAAATTAATAAATATATAAATAAATAGATTTTTATGAAAAAGCGTGCATACTAATAATGTTTTTACTTTATTTATGTATTTCCACATCTACATTTATTTATTTAAATATTTCCACATGTCTACTTTTACTTTTCTTCAAACCGTATGTTAATTAGGACCGCCCACTCATTAACATATAGCTTGAAGAAAAGTAAATGTAGACATGAGGAAATACAGAAATAAAAAAAATGTAGACATGGGGAAATACATAAATAAAGTAAAAACATTTATTTATTTATTTATTTATACTTTTGTAATTTTTGTAATTCCTCCATAGGTAATGTGAACATTTGGGCTCAGATTGTGACAGAGACTATTAAGAGGTAAATCTGACAGAATGTGTTTCAATCATCTATATGCACACTTTGGTGTATATATGTTAATCACACTGAGGTTATATATTAGCCTGCAGTGCTGAATCAGATGTTTCTGTAAATATCTGAAATATCTGATCTGAAATCCTGTTCAAATATCTCCTGAATGTGTTGAGTCTGATCTTCACACTCCATCGTATCTGGAGATTGGACATGATTCACATCCAGAGTTCTGAGTCTATAAAGAAAGGCTGGGATACAACACAAACTGACCAATGGACACTCAGGACATCACTAAGGACAACCTCATCTGCCTCTCACTGTGTCATTGGTGGATTTCTGTGTCCACTACATTCTGTGGGAAACTGAACAATGGAGATCAGTAATGACTGTCACAAACCCTTCATTCAAACGTATGCAATGAAGCAGCTTTTAGACCTTTATTACACATTTATCTCATGTTTTAGTCATGAGTTCAGAATTTTAGTGAAGCTTCAACATCAAAAAAATTCATCCACATGAGCCAAGATCTGTTTACACAACAACCCTCTGAACTTCAACTTCTCATGTTTTACCTCAGATTATCTGTTTACACAGTGATCGAGTGATGAATGAAGAGAGATCAGACTTCTCTGAACAGTTTGACATTAAATATTTGGGATTTTAGAGCACTTCATGCGTCATCTGCTCACAAGCTTTATGGAGATGCCCAGCAGATGCCCAGAGTGCCAACACTACTACTGACCATCATGTTACTGTGATTGATTGGCCACCAATTCACGAGCTATTAGTCATACTGATGAACATTAGGCTTGAACTTTATATGTAATGAATGTAAATATATGGGAGTTTATCTTGTGTTACAGAATAGATGTTCACTACATGTGGTGGAGTTATCTAGAATGAATTAGTGTTCACATCCAGCCTTAAAGGAAGAGAGAAAGCCCAGTGGGAGGTTCTGAAAAAGGTGCAGCATTTGTTTACTATAATCCATTAAATTACTGTCGCAGCTCCTCACAGTCACCGGCTCCAACGCTACACAGACAACAGAAACAGGACGTTATGAGCTGTAGAGTCTGAAGCGTGTTAATTTGCTGTCTGTTCTGTGTGTTCGTGTGTGTTCATGTGTGTGTGTGTGTGCGTGTGAACGTGAGGACGTGCCAGTGGCGGATGGTGGCCTAAAAATCTTGTGGGACTAGGGGGGATAGAGGGGTATTCTGGCCACTTTCCCACTGTCTGTGCCAGTGGCTGTGATTCAGCCTCAGTTCAGCTTGTAGAACACTGCTATTCTTAATATAAACACAGCAGCTGGATTAGATCTGATACTGAGTCCAAGTCCAATCACTTATTTATTTAACAAGGCGACAGAGCAGCCCACGTCTCCTCTGTGGTTCCATTGCTGATGTTGGCTTCTGTCTGATGTATCATTAAGCCCGGTCCTACTGGACAAAACTGTATATACATGTGTGCATATTATATCTGCATATACTGTATGAAGGGCCAACATTCATCTGTAGAATATATATGAGCCATATACATGACACAGACCATGATATAAAAGCAAGCATGTGTGTGTGTTGTGTGTGTGTGTGTGTGTGTGTGTGTGTGTGTGTGTGTGTGTAGCAGGATTTTCGGAGTTATTTATCAGTGTCAGGTTGACAGATGACGCGGAGCTCCAACTGCTGTTGCTGGTGGGAGATGAACAGATATGAAAAGGCTGATATTTAGAGCACCAACGTGACCAGACTGCACGCCTGCGCATTCACACACACAGGCACACACACTATTACAAACTCCTCTCTTGTAAGCTCCACCCACTGTCAACTTTATCAAAAACTCCTCTCTTATAGCTCCACCCACTGCTCACTTAATCAGAAATGCCTCTCTTGTAGCTCCACCCACTGCGTACTTGATCAGAAATGCCTCTCTTGTAGCTCCACCCAATGTCCTCTTTATCCAAAACTCCTCTCTTGTAGCTCCACCCACTGCCCACTTGATCAGAAATGCCTCTCTTGTAGCTCCACCCACTGTCCTCTTTATCCAAAACTCCTCTCTTGTAGCTCCACCCAATGCCCACTTGATCAAAAACTCCTCTCTTGTAGCTCCACCCAATGTCCACTTGATCAGAAATGCCTCTCTTGTAGCTCCACCCACTGCCCACTTGATCAGAAATGCCTCTCTTATAGCTCCACCCACTGTTCACTTTAACAAGGGTTTTTCTGGTGTAAATTTAGAGACTGTAGATGATCTGTTGATGGTCAATTTGTGTTCTAGTCCTTCATGACTGGTTTCTGAATACAGAGCTGCTGTTGTCTGGGTATCTTTGGTTGGTGGTCACTCTTGGTACAGTAGAGACACTCACCTGGGTAAAAACTTCAGGAGTAATAAAGCACACAGTGGATATGAGACTCACTGTTAACTCAGTACACATCTCACTGTTAAGAGAACCTGAGCATTCACTGTGTTCTCCATAATAACAGCCTCCATCTTCTCCTCAGTATGTGCAGCATGTGTGAGTATAATCACACACACACACACACACACACACACACACACACACACACTGCTTTACATTCATAACTGCACTGATTAAACATGCAGGAGAACATAGCAGCGTTTAGAAGATGCAGAGATCTTATGTTCTGCTCAATCTCTGAATGAACAACACAGTGAAATATTTCACTTGGCAAAGCAAAACACTTCAAATCTCCCATTACCACAACAACTCGGATCTAATATTGAGTCTTCCTGCAGATTCAGGTCTGTTATTATATAAATCTGATCAATTACGCAAATCTGTGCAGCTTCAAGATATGTGCTCTGGCTGTGTAAACACACCTCATGTATTTATGGATTACAACACAGATTACAGCTGCAGCCTCATACTCCATTACAGCAATAAACTCACTTATGTAAGGACGGAGGTCATATTTCAATTACCAGTCACGGTTACATAGGGCGAGATTGAAGAACAAGATGGTGTTCACAAGCGTTTGGTGAAAAAAGAGGATTAAATTGACATGAAAGTCTGCAAATCATCCTTTATGATTTACAACCAATCAAATTCCACTACATGTGAAATCCTCATGAAAAGATGCAGACAGCCAAAACTATCAAGTATGAATCATAATCATCCTTCTTGTGTGTGTTCACTAGTGGATATGTGTGTGTATAATAGTGTGTGTGTGTGTGTGTGTGTGTGTGCGTGTGTGTGTGTGTGTGTGTGTGTGTGTGTGTGTATAATAGTGTGTGTGTGCGTGTGTGTGTGTGCGTGTGTGTGTCTGTCTGTCTCTGTCTCTGTCTGTGCATGTGTGTTCACCAGTGTGTGTGTTTGTTCACTGCTGTGTGTCTATGTGTGTGTGTTTACTAGGGTGTGTGTGTCTGTGTTCACTATTGTGTGTGTGTGAGAGAGAGAGGTACTGTATAATAGTATGTGTGTATGTGTGTGTTCAATAGTGTGTTTGAGTGTGTGTTCACTAGGGTGTGTGTGTGTGTGTTCACTAGGGTGTGTGAGTGAGAGAAAGATATAATAGTATGTGTGTATATATGTGTTCACTAGTATGTGTGTGTGTGTATGTTGACTCTGGTGTGTGTGTTCACTAGTCTCTGTGTGTGTGTGTGTGTGTGTGTGTGTGCGTGTGTCTGTGTTTTCACTAGTGTGTGTGTGTGTGTGTGTGTTCACTTGTGTGTGTGTGTGTGTGTGTGTGTCTGTGTCTTTGTGTGTGCTCACTAGTGTGTGTGTGTATCTGTCTGTCGTTGTGTGTGTTCACTAGTCTCTGTGTGTGTGCGTGTCTATGTGTTTTCACTAGTGTGTGTGTGTGTGTGTGCGTGTGTCTGTGTTTTCACTAGTGTGTGTGTGTGTGTGTTCACTAGTGTGTGTGTGTGTGCGTGTGCATGTCTGTGTGTTCACTAGTGTGTGTGTGTGTGTGTGTGTGTGTGTGTGTCTGTGTGTTCACTTGTGTGTGTGTGTGTGTGTGTGTGTCTGTGTCTATGTGCGTGTTCACTGCAAGGATAACTTATATGTGGAGGTCAGTTGTGGTGAGGTATGTACTGTGAAAATCTTTCTGGGGTGTCTGTGGGGTTGTTATGGTGACATGGGGGGTGTTATGGTGACATGGGGGTGTTATGGTGATGTGGAGAGGTGTTAGGGTGATGATGATAATGAAGTTAACACTGCAGTGGGCATCACACCACCACAGTATAGTGATAAGGCCAACTGGAGCCATTTCCAAGAGCAGGACCTTCAGGTCTGCAGCAGAATGTATGGTAGCTGAACTATCAGAGGAGAATTATAACCACTACTCAGACACCTGATACAGTCATTCTGAATGTTACGAAATGGCTGCCGAGCAGCTATGAACAGCAGTCTCAATTATTTCAGGAACCAACCCACACACTCGTACACAGCAGTTTAGCATACACGCTAACAGGAGCACGGCCTGCACCTCAGTCTGGGGGTAGAAGAAGTCGAAGAAGAAAAAATCCCACCATCAATCATGATTTCCATCAGGGAAAGGCTGAAGCTGGGAGACAAATTACTGCTCAGCTCTCTCCATCACACCTGACACCTCGGCTGTCAAAGCGCCCAATCAAATGCCATGTTACAGCCTGCCGAATAATAACAAATTACAGCAGGGAGACGTGGCGGCTTTCTCTCCGACACAGACAGCTAATCTCCACCCTGCCGATCCCTCTCTCCACGCTACATATCA
Organism: Crenuchus spilurus; assembly: GCA_036984385.1. Classification (NCBI taxonomy): domain Eukaryota; kingdom Metazoa; phylum Chordata; class Actinopteri; order Characiformes; family Crenuchidae; genus Crenuchus; species Crenuchus spilurus. The sequence goes on from BRDA01043436.1 coordinate 18,730, forward strand.
TTACCAGCCTCTCATACTCCCCTGCCATGTCCCCACACACACTGCTAAAGCTTTTAAGTTCTGACGCTCTGCATCCTACTGGGTAATCTCTCACCCTTTCAGGCTATGGCCGTCTCAACCGGGCCTTTATGTTTCATAATGAGCATAAGCAGAAATCTACACCCATCAGCCAGAACATTAACACCACCTGCTTGTGTCCACGTGATCAGCTCCACTGACCTGACACCACTGCTGTGTTTCTCTGTATACTCTATTCACTAAGTTCTTCATAGTCAAGACCCCCACAGGACCACCACAGAGCAGTGAGTGACACTGACGTGATGCTGGTGTGTTAGTTTGTGTTGGAGTGTCACTGATGGAGTGAAAATAGTGCACCAACCAGCCATCCTGTGAGCATGAACGAAGAACTAGAGGACCAACACAAACTGCAGCAACTGATGAGCTACTGTCTCTGACTTTACAAGCTAGGTGTGTCTAATAGAGTGGGCAATGTTTAAAATCTCCAGCAACTCACACACTAACACACCACCACCACATCAGTGTCACTGAGAATGCTCCATGTGCTCTGTGGGGGTCCTGAGCATTGAAGAACAGCGTGAACAAAGTAAACAGATGGACTACAGTCTGTAATTGTAGAACTGCAATTAAACATAGTTTGTATATGATAAAAATCTGAGCCTATAGCAGGCTAAGACACTGACACTATGACCGGAGGATTGCAAGTTTGAATCCCGGTCATTCTGTTTCCCATCAACAGCCGGGACCCAAGAGAGCAAAAATTGGCCATGTGACAATAGTGATAGGGAGAGATGGCGCTCTCTCTCTCCCTATCACTTTAACATTTCAATGTCCGATGGCTCAGGCGTCAACTGATTGGTCAATTCGGAGCTGGGAATCCTGCACTTTCCTCCGAGCACATTGGCTCCCCAGTGATGGTGGTAGTTCAAAAAGAGGCAGTAACTGTCTCACATGCAACGGAGGAGGCTTGTGGTTGTCTTCACCCTCCTAGAGTCAGGAACATTGTAAAAGTGATGGGCAGAGTCCTAATGGATGGGATGGGCTAATTGGCTACTACTACATTGGGAAAGGGATAAAAATTGGCAAAAACTTAGAAATAAAATTATATAAAAAAAGAAATCAGAGCCTACATTCAGTACTCTGTACATTCTCTGACATTAGTTGTTGGCCTCCTCCACACCTCTACACTAGTAACAAATTACTACGTGGAAGAGTACAGTTTCATTTACTAATACTAACTGAAGAGTTCAGCAAAGTGTTCTGCAGAAATGTTCAATAGTCTGTGTAAAATATTCACCCCGCTGGCATTTATGAGCAACACAGCACAGACGTCTAGACAGAAACCAAAAGGCAGGAGCTGCCATATAAATCTGAGCTGAAGAGAAAACTGACATTTAACGAAGAAAATGTTGAACATGATAAGCCTGGTTTAAACCTAGACAAACAGCGACTTCTAGATTTGACCCTCAAATATATCAGCACACATTTCACATTTAAAGACACCAACCAGTTCCACCAGTTCAGCATTCTGTTCAAATGCACTAACCTGCCCTGTGTTTGGGTCAAATTTAAAGGTTCTTTAAATGATTGTGATAGAGCATGGGCATTAGACCCAAAGATATGCTTCATATTCACCCATCAGCCATGCCGCCCTCATTCCATTCTTATTATCAGAACAGTGAAGCACAGAGAGACAAAGCCTATGATTGTCATTGGGCAAAACAAAATGTGGGGCAGGCAAATGTTTACACAGGGTGGGACTAACATCTGCAACCGGACCGGCTATGAAAACAAAGAGCAGAGATCAACAGACATAACAGATGTGTGGCTTCATTCTCTTCATTATCATTACATAAAAAATAATTCTCTGTTGCTATTTTCATGTTTAAAATGTCTTATGTATCACCTTTAATCTAAGCCTAACCCTAAGCCTAAGCCTAAGCCTAATATCTTTTTTAGATTCCCATTATATGCTAAATAAAGCTGGTGTGCTACAATCAGTCAGCTGACCACAGTATGTGTTTCTCAATTTTTAGATTTGATTAGATTTGTTGAATTGGAGAACATAGAACCCTGTGAGCATAGGTCCCTTTGGACCTCAAACCCTGTAACATAGGACCCTGGCACAATATACTATAGAACTGGGAAACCCAGGGAACATAAAATTCAGGAACAAAGAACCCTAGGACAGCACATATGTAGAACAGGGTAACATATGACCTTGAAACATATGAAACTCAATAATAATGATTAACAAGATAATGCCAAGTACTCTAGATGGGTTTTTTTTGGGGTTCTATGAGTCTGATACTACACCTCCACACAGGTGAGAATTTTTACATTGTGCTCCACACTCAACAATTCTAGTTGTAATCTAGAACTAGTATTTGGGTCGAGCTTATTGGGCCTCGCAGTAGCTCCAAGTAATTGGATGCAGCGTAAAAATAACAGTGGTCCTGAAGAACCAAAGGGTATCTTTAAATGTCCCAACACTAGATAAACATAAAGGAGTTATTCATCAACAGGCGGCAGTTTGAGAGTTAGCTGCAGGTTGATAAATGGTGTACTTAGTGTGTGAGATAGTGGGGGAGGCGAACACTCTGCTGGACATCCGGCCAGAGAGCTCATTTACAAACACACAGACAAAAACACGAAAACAAGCTGTGCATTTTTTAGCCCTTTCCACTTCCTCGCAGCTGAAAAATTGAGCAGTGAGGGCCGGCTGGGATAATGAATGGCTTACGTTTGCTGGACGAATACATAGTCGCTCCATTCTAGATGAAGTTTATGCTGATAGACTGTTCACAGTGAAATGCCGGGCGAATACAAAATTCACTGTATTACGGTAACACTAGACGCAGGTGTCACCGCTGATGAATGAGGGTGTTGGGGATGGACTGAAATCCGAAGCTGATCGCAGACTCTTCGCTGCATTCTGATGACTGGCCGGTTCTAATCAGAACTGCAGTATCTGTGGTGAGCGGATACGGCTCTGCTCGGCTTACTCTGAGTAATAAGAGGCTCACGGTGAGTCAAAGCTTTTCACACTGACCTCCTCCTACTCCACCATTACTCACATCCCAACACCTGTAGTTTAGTGCTTTCCCTTCTCAAGCCGGCGCAATTCTGCAGGACTGCAAAACAGGACAGGAAGAGGTGTCAGCTAAACACAGACTGACTGTGTACTGACCATAAACTCCGTCTCTGTGTTTACACTCTCTGATTATAACCTCCACTACAGGTGAACAGCTCCACACAGAACACCGTCAGTTATCACTGCTGAGTCTCTGACCAGAACACTAATGTACAGGTATCATCAGAATGGTCCATTCTCAGAACTGACACTGACATCACAACAAAGTGGACAGTGGGTGGATCTACAAGAGAGAAGTTTCTGATAAAGTGAATGGTGGGTGGAGCTATATGAGAGGAGTTTGTGATAAAGTGGACAGTGCCATTGCAGAACTGAGACTGAATCACCAGCCCAAATGTCCTCTGTAGTCAGATAAAGTGGACAGTGGGTGGAGCTACAAGAGTTTCTGATAAAGTGGACAGTGGGTGGAGCTACAAGCCAGGAGTTTCTGATAAAGTGGACAGTGGGTGGATTTACAAGAGAAGAGCTTCTGATAAAGTGAATCGTGGGTGGAGCTACAAGAGAAGAGTTTCTGATAAAGTGAATGGTGGGTGGAGCTACAAAAGAGGAGTTTCTGATAAAGTGGACTATGCACAAAGCTAAAAGATGAATTTCTGATAAAGTGGCCAAGTGGGTGGAGCTATATGAGAGGAGTTTCTGATAAAGTGGACAGTGGATGGAGTTAAAAGAGAGAAGTTTCTGATAAAGTAAATGGTGGGTGGAGCTATATGAGAGGAGTTTCTGATAAAGTGGACAGTGCCATTGCTGAACTGAGACTGAATCACCAGCCCAAATGTCCTCTGTAGTCAGAAACTGTTCATTAATGAAGGACTAGAGGATACTTTTATGGCATTGATATTAATATTTTGTCCTTATTAAAATCATGTGATTATTATATTTTTATTTTGCTGACTTAAAGCTGCACACATCTTTCATGTATTAGTCCAGCCACAGCTTGTAATATAAACAGCAGTTTGTCCCTGAGCTCTGGCTTTGGCCATGACGGGGACTGGCGTGCCAAAAACTGCAGGGTTGGTCTGGGGAGCAGTGCCAGGATTGGTGACTTGGATGAAGCAGCAGTGCCAGGATTGGTGGTTTGGATGAGCTTTGCGGTGGTAGGATCGGTGGCAGTCTGGAAGGATGGCGTGACAGATGGAGGTCGATCTGCTCTGTGGGGACTAAGCTTTCACACCTAGTGACCCACCGCGATGCCTACAGCCCCCCCGAGACATGGCCTACTGTGTGTACACGAGATGGAGATAGTCCAGAGAGACCGTCAACTCTGCTGTGACATTATTAACAGCAGAAATGACCACGTTTACAGCCTTCCTGCACTCCACACCAACAACGATATGGCATTTTACTGCCGTCCCCACATTTGTTATGTAAGTGGAGAAGGTCATTAAGATCTATAATAAGAAGAGCACTTCAGAAATAATCTGGTTTTCATGGTAGTTAATGAAAGATTCTGCTCAGAAGTCATGCCTGAAGAGGAGGAGGCTGGAGGAGGTAATGAAGGAAAGATTAAGCTGTTCATGGTTACTGCTCAGGAAGTAAATAAATAATCTCACCTAACATCAAATTCACAGTATTTTTCACTAATCCCAAATGAGGCTGATCCATCAGGACATGGTGGGAACTGATGGTTGAACTATGAGGTCTACTGTTTTATTCAGATGTACAATGTAAGTCTATTTGAGATTAACAGCTCAATACGATGTGTTGGGGCAGGATGATTAATGATTATTGGAGAGAGTTTGTTTGGAGTTTGGAGTCTTGCCCAAGATGCTTTACCAAAGATGTCTTTACCAGCCATTATTGCTTCTTTTTTGTTATTACCACCATGTTACGAGCCTCTTCACTCATTGGTAATCAGTGAAGGAGCTCATAACATTTCATACATTTGCTTTGACTTCTATTTGATTGCAGACAGTACAAACCCAAAATATTAAATGTTTTGTCAAGTCAACTTAATTTAATTTGTTAATATACATCAATTTCTGCATTTCAGACATGCAACACAAATGAAGCTGGGATTGGGGCAATTTAGGACTATAAATGCTAAATAATAATGTGATTTCAAAGTGATCTCAACTGGAGAGTCATTGAGGAGCAAATATGGGCAGCAGATCTCCATGTTTGTCAACAAATATGTGAGAAAACGATTTAAATGTTTTAAATAATTTCCTCAAAAACTTGTTTCTCAATGAAAGATTTGTATATTTTTCCTCTTCAGTGCAGAACATAATTCTGGAATCTGGAGGAATTTCAGTGCATAAAGTGGACAAACCTAAGATGAACACCTGTGGTCTCCGATCCCTCAGACAGCAATGCATCAAAAACCGCCACTCATCAGTAACTGATATAACCACACAGGTAAGATATTACTCTGGCAAAGCTTTATCAAACAATACTAATCAAATATTAATATTATATCAAACAAGTTCTGACCTGTCCTCAATGGAGAATATGTGGAGGATTTAGAAAAGAAATATGTGGCAATGACATCTCAATACTGTTGTACACCTTACGATGTGTTTGTAAGAAGAATAGAACAAAATTACACTTGAAGCACTTCATCACTTGGTGTCCTCGGTGCCAGAACATCTTGTAAGTGTTGTGAGAAGAAATGAAATCATTACATAGTTGTAAATGCTTTACCGTCCCAATTTTTTGGGGTTGAGCAGACAAAACATGAAATATCTTGAGTTCATGCTGTTTGCAATCAAATAAAAGTCAAAGGAAATGTTAGAAACATTCCACACTGTTACAGGTTTTCTGGGATTTGGGGTTGTAGATCCTCTCTGGCTTTGTGCAGAGCAGTCTGTGAGAATGATAGGAAATGTGAATGGGTCCAGGTCTGGATCAAGTCTGAGCTGTTTTTCTTTCTTTTCATCCTGCTTTTCTCATAAATGACTCTTTTTGACAGCCATGAACCACATCGCAGCCCTCAAAGCTTCATAGTCAAGCTGTTTCAGCCCATAAATCTCTCCAATCTGTCCTTCTACAGACAAACATGCTCTCATCACAGCTTCTGTAGACCTTTTTTTTTACCACGTTAGGATCATCAGGACTTGATAGTAAAATGCAATACACATTAAGTGTTGATCAATGACTAGGCCTCATCAATAATAAGAGCTGATAGTTACAATTTTTCAGATTATTAGAATCCTTATTGAAGATATTGTGTTTTTGTGGTTATATATGTACAAACATGATGAGCAACTCATTTCTTTAGTGTGGACCAATGTCCTGCCTACAGCGATATCTGATTGGTAGAACTGTGGAGCACACATGGAGTAAATCCAATCAAAGGTTAATTATCTAAGATTTAACTCAGTTTAATGAATATCAGTCCCAATGATCAGTTTTTACTGGCTTTGATTACTAATAATTATTCATAGCAATATCAGCCCTGAATAAAAAACATCAGTCAACTCCTGAGTCTTTTTTGGCATCACTCAGAATATAGTGTAGAGACTACACACTGTAAACAGTAAAAAAGGCCAACTCAACTTACTGCAATCCGTTTCTGAGTTAATTCAACTTTGAGTTCACCCAACTCAATATTCGTAGTTTAGTGTAACATTCCAATAAAGCATCCTTTTTAGTTCTTATAAAATATATGCTGAGTAATGTTGCTGCTCTCTGTGACTCTTTCCTTCACATTACACCACTAGACTTCCCCCATCATGGGCCCCCAGTATCAGCATGGATTTAATTCAGTTCTCTTGATCAGGACTAACATTTTGTTTTCACACGGTAGTTTGTTTCTCTGGTCCGAATCAGAATGAGTTTGTTTAACTTGGAGTGTTTCCCCATTATTTGTTTTATTTTCACACAGGCACAAACCTAAACACCCCAAAATGCACCTCAACAAATCACATGAACACATTGTCTCCACTGATTGGTCAGAGCTGACTGGCATGGGAGCAGGAAAATAAATACAGGGGCAGCGCAGTAAGAGCTAAAACTGTCACTGTCCTGTTGTTGTTACCACTCGGCCATTTCACTGTTTAACTGTTTTAAAAGCTCTCGCGTATCTGCTGTGAGACAGCGCCGCGTGACACCAGAAACTGACGTGTGACAGCAGCAACAGCACAATACAGTTTTAGCGCTAACCGGGTCTCATTTTAGCTCAAACTTGTGGAGTTACACCATAGTCGAGTCAGATCACGTTCTAACCACAACTGAACAAGTTCTTTTGGGACCAGACCGAGACTACTTTTGATCCGCACCTGAATGCAATTACTGTTTTCACACCTGACAAAACAAACCGCACCAAGGGAGCCAACGAAACATAGTTCGTTTTAACTGGACCAAATAGTGCTAGTGTGAAAACACCCTAAGACAGCTGCATCATCACTGCCACAAACAGAGAAATACAGTGTTAAAAAAAGCACATCTAAACATAATAGTAAGTAATGTAGGTTTATTCAGTAGACTATGAGTGAAGCAACACTCTCCAAACTCCAAAACTGGAGGAAATGATGTCACTGTGTGATGAAGAGTCCTAAATGCATAAAAAATATGATGTATTTGATTTGCCTTATTTGATTCAGGAGAACGTTTAACTAAACTTAAAGAAAGAAGTTTGAGTTAGTGAAACTCAAGCTGAAATAATTCAGAAAGAAGTGCAGCACCGAGTGGCTCAGAGAACTAAGGTGCTGACACTATGATGTCGACGTGCCATCGATGGCCGGGACCTGAGAGAGCAAAATTGGCTGTGCTCTCTGCTCATCATTATTACCATGCTGCCTCAGGCATCGTTCGAGCGTGTTGGCTGCCGAGTGACTGTATCGGTAGGATTTGGAAAAGAGCCAGTGGCTTGACTGCACGTGCATCAGAGGAGGCCTATGCTAGTCTTCACCCTTCTAGAGTCAGGGACATAGCAGAGTAGAAGAGTCCAAGCAGATGGATGTGTCGATTGGCTACCACTACATTGAGGGGGAAATTGGGTAAAAAAATAAAAAGTATGTTAACCTGGTCTGACTTTTTAGTGTTTATGGTGCATTGAAACCCATTCTTTTAAAAAACCATCCATTTAAAGGTTCTGAATGGAATCCAGAATGGACTCCCGTATGGTGGGGTAATTCCAGCACTTGAATGATCAGACTGTAGACATGTAGTCTAATATCAGAACAAAGAGCACCTACGTGTGAGCATTAACTCATTATTATCATTATTATTTTTATCATTTAACAATAATAAAGAGTCATTAGTGTTAAATATCTTACCCTTACAAAAAGTATTGTGATGATAATACTACAGTAATACAACAAGTTTACTAAAGTAATACTACTCATAGTATTCAGTACAGTAAAACTTACCATTGTAGTTCCACAGTAATACTATCCTGGTAGAAACATGGTTGTTTGGACACTAGCATGAAGGTAGTACCATGGTACTACAATGGCAAAACAGAAGTAATGCAAAGTTTTTCCCAAATAATACTACTAATAATACTCAATGTAAAACTAGCTGGATTACTGCAGTATTACCATTGTAGTACCGCTGTACTATCATCAGGTTGTGTCCAAATAACCATTCGTCAAAAGCCTGCCTCAATTTGCCATTTGTACTCAAAACTCAAGTAATTCCATCACACAACTATGGTAGCACCACAGTACTGTAAGCGTGAGAGGATGTTGCCTTTATTTCACACTCTGAAGAGTGTATAACATACATACACTAAGCCAACACATGTTTCTTTAGTTCTGGTCTGGAGTTATGATGCTAATGTTGATAAGAAGTAATGGAAGCTTATATGCCAACAGTTAACACCGTACTAACTACACCCGATTAGCCTGTAATTATCTGTAAGTAAACTCAAGCAGACCTGCACATGTGTGAGCTGTTACACTGTAGGGAAGTGTGACTGTGCCTTTAAAGAAACTAAATACCATCTCAGTGACTCATGGCTGATTATTATACAGTGTTGTTGCTGCTGCACGACTCCAAAACCGCCCGAAGAGCCGCTTGGCCTGTCCATCTCTGTGGTGCAGGCAGATGCCCGTTTACCTTAAAGCAATTCTTTAAAAAAGTTGTGTTTTTGTGGCCTGTTGTGCTCTCCTGTTTTTGTTTGTTTGTGTTCTTTGTTCTCTTTGTTTGTGTTCTTCTTAATTAGATTTGGACTTTGCTTTTTTTTACACTGGAAAGACTCATTCTTCTGATTTTCTCTCTCTCTCCTCTTTTCTGAGGCAGCAAATGATTTGAGAGAGCTAGCCAAAACGCAGCTGTGTGTGTGTGTGTGTGTGTGTGTGTGTGTGTGTTTTATAATGAACATGCAGACTGGCAGCCATATGCGCTCTTCTGACGGACCACGGCACTCCTTTCTCTTTCAAACAACTTATCAACCTGCTGCAGACTTCCCGTCTGTCCCTCGGGGGGTTTTCACGGAGTGTGAGTGCTCAGCATACCAACAGCGTCCCCAACAATACCACCACCACTGGAAATGACCGTTAACAGAGCCGGATTAAAACAGCCTCCTCCTGAACCGCCGCACGCCCAATTTTCTGGAGAGGACTGCTTTCCACGATCAACACCGACTCAACTCAAAACCTACTGAGCATACTGTATGTGGACAAAAAAGTATTGGGACAGCTGCTCTTTCACTGATTTCTTAGAGTCTTGGCTGCCCAGGGAAGACTTTCTAGCAGGCAGTGAGGATTTGATTGCACTCAGCCAAACAATAGTGAGGTCAGGATGTTCAACAGCTCATCCCAAACATAGCACCATCATCAAGTCCTTTATCCTTTAAACTATGAATGCGTTTTAGCTGATGATCTCAGCGCTAACGCTATGGACTTAAACATTATTATCTGCAGCTAAAAAAGCCTTTCCCCCACCGTCTCAAAGCTGCTTAGTGCCTGGCCCGATACCCCATCAGCCAATCATCAGAGGAGATAAATAGCTCCAGATCAGCCAAAGACACAAAATGCTCAGCTCACATACAATAGATGCTAAGCGTGGGATTAGGGCCGCTGGGGCTAAATCGTTGCCGTGTCTCTCGCCGTAAGCTTCGCTAATGGGGACAGAGGCCATTTGATTCTGTGTGATTATTCAAGCCATCATACAGCATTCACTCTGCTACACACTCCAGACTGCACATCGAGGAGCCAACACCATCCTTCCGCTAACACACTGCATACATTTTAATTTATTTACAAGAAAAAACACTGAATTATGATTAGATGCATGGACTGTGATTCCCAGAATCATCAGAATGTGCAATATTCATTACAAACAGAGGAGACTGTTGAGACCAGCTTTTAATGGAGTCATGGCCAAAGGGCTGTCGCAGAGCTAAACAGGGATACTTTCAGTTAGAGATGTGTACTATAGGTCACATTTACATTTATCTAACAACACTTGTGTATTTTTGACTAACAGTCAAGATTAAACCTCACAATTTAACCGGGCTTCCAGTGGAGGAGCCATGGCCTAGTGGTAAGGATCTGGTCTTGTGACTGGAAGGTTGCCGTTTCGATCCCCAGACAGGATAAAAAAAAAACCTAAATGCTCCCCGGGCGCTGGTGGATAAGGGCTGCCCACCATTTCGGGCAAAAATGCTCATAGCCTGGTGTGTTTACTTGTGTGTGTGTGTGTTTCATTGCACGAATTGGTTAAATACGGAGGTCAAACTCCATTGTGTGAAAAATCACATTGGCAAATATGTTCATCTTAAATCTTAAATCTCTCTCTGATATGAATAAAAAGCAAAGAATGACTGTATTCACTAGAGCTGTATACTTGTAAGAACTTGTCCATAAGATATCATGATACTGGAGGTATAATAAATATATATATATATATATATATATATATATATATATATATATATATATATATATATATATATATACCCGAAAAAATGCATCACCTTGTCTGTTTAAGTTGGTAGCAACTTCACACTCCTGCAGAGGGTGTTGCATGTTGGATGATGGGGTTATAAATACCTGTGGGATGTGTGACAGAATTCATAGTTTGAAACGAGATGGTACAGTGCAGTGAATGTCTCATTCAATGAGTTTAAAATAAGTCACAAAGCAGATGGTAATGATTGGCTAAAAGGAGTGATGCCATTTGGGCACCAAAGCCCATAGTGTGAAGGAAGTAGCTGAATTTGCAGGTGTATGGAAGTGCACAGTCATAAAGGTCTACCGCCAGGTCTATCAACAAGGCTGAATGTCTCTTTCATGGCACTCTGCTTCATAGGTTGATGGTAAACAGTTTCCTGTGATTTAGAAATTGGTTGTGAATGTTGACTTTTAGAATGAATTCTTCTCTGGAAGTGAAAAGATTTTCATTCACAACCTGTAAAACCTGTTGGCAATCACTGTCCATCAGCGACAATTCTGAGGAGAATGTCCTGTAGACTGGGATGTTTACCACTGCTGGTAGACTTGTATGACTGTGCACCTCCATACACCTGCAAATTCAGCTACTTCCTTCACACTTTGGCCTTTGATGCCCAAATGACATCACTCCTTTATCATTAACATCTGCTTTGTGACCCATATTCCACACATTGAATGAAACATTCACTGCACTGTCACTTCCTCTCAATCTATGAATCCCATCACACACCCCACATGTATTTATAGCCTGATCGTCCTCATGCAGCGCCATCTGCAGTAGCCTGACGTTACTACAACCATAAACCCACAAAGTGACCGTTCTTTTTGTCTCGGGAGCTTATATTGTGACATACTGTGATGTTGTAAGTATATTTTTGTTTCTTACATTGGAGTAATTACTATAGCAATGGAGGAAAAACTGATCACTGTCTCAAATGTCTTAGTACATCAGGATGTACAGTTACAGCTAAATCAGCATGTAAACTGTTCTTGTTCCTTACTGTGTTTATGAGAATCAATGTCAATAAACATTATATACTCTACTGTTATTCACAGAGTGGTTCTTGGGTAAGGTTCTACACCAGGAGTGTCCAAATCCAGTCCTGGAGGGCCGGATTCCTGCAGAGTTTGGTGATCTTCCTGATCAAACACACCTGATTCAGCTGAGCAGGTAATGAGCAGGTTTAATTGTAGTGTCAGAGCAGAGAAATCACCAAACTCTGCAGGAATCCAGCCCTCCAGGACTGGACTTGGACACCCCTGTTCTACACTCTTAAGAAAAGATGGTTCTTCAAGGGACCTTTAGTTAAAAAATGGTTATGTACAGAACCATAAACACAGTTAGAACCCTTTAATTAATGGGTTCTTTGCATGATGAAAGGGTTCTTTAGATTCATGAAGAATGTGTTGTAGATGATTCTACATAGAAGATTTTTGACAAGAAATGTTCCTCTATTATTATAATCTTAACAATAGCAGGTGCTTTTTTGGTGTTATATAGAATGTTTTTAACACATTGTTCATCAATTTGAAGAATCATTTAGTCATGTAAAGGGTTCTAAGAGTGCTCATGGTTCTATAACCATTTTTTGCTAAAGAACCATTGATGAACCTTGAAGAACACTTTGAAGATTAATGGTAGTATAAATATATTTTCATGAATTTGCACGGTTGTCTTTTTCTATAAATCTTCTAAAAAGGTTCTGTATGGAGTCAAACTGGTGCTTTTTAAGGCTTTTTAGCCTATATTGAGCATTGTTCTGATCACAATTGACACTTGATCTCTCATTCCATGCCAATTTAAGTGTTTCTTTGTGTCTCCATGCAATTACTGGACCACTACGTGAAAAGCAATGATATGAGATTGATTAATAAAGTCTGGACCTGTGTGCCAGTCTGTGATAGAAACTGTAGTTACGTTAAATAATATCAGGATGAAGATCTCCCAGCTTCAACTCAACCATCTGACAATAATAAAAATCAGCTGGAGTCATTAGCGTTGCATCTTAAGAGCACAAATGTCCATGTTGGGTGATGACTTCCTTCTATGCAGACTGGATATGAATGAGCTCCTGACACCATTACTGATCATCCAGCGACTGTAGCAATGTGCCGAGCCTCAAAGTCCATTAGCTCTGGTGACAGCATTAGTAATGCCTTAATGTGATGAGAAAAGCAGCATCCCTGAACCTCCAAGCAGAACACTGGCTGACTACAGCGAGGTTCTGAGGTGGTCAACACGGCGAAGCTGAATTATACATGACAGATTCATAATAAGCACAAGCACACAGGTTACAGGCTGTTTGTGAAATCCGCGCAGCCGGAGGGCCGTCACGCTCATCAGCACAATCACAACTAATATGCCTGGACGCCAAACGTGACCATCAATATTCCAGAGACAAAACATCTACACTCACGCTGTAAGTCGGTGAGTTGCACATTTATTACAACAGCCTAATTGAGATGAGCTGGTGGAAAAGGAAACGTCCGAAGGCTACTTTAGTAACGATTAGCGCAGTCTGACCAGAGCATTTTTTAAAGGATTCAAATCCACTATAAGCCCAATCCTGTGCTGATCCTATCTTAAGGCTATTATAGCAACAGTGTTCTATTTACGGCATGCAAAATCTCATATTTTAAAGGCATAAACACGGTTAGTTTTTCACATCACAGTCCAGAAATAAAACCAATTTTGAGTTTGATGTTTTGTTGTCAAAGCAAGACATCTGCATGCATCCACCTCTACAGCCTGCAAGGATAAAACTACACTTTCAACACAGCCTTTATGCCAACTGTACATTGAACACACACCAGCAGTGGGCAGCCCCTATCATCCGCAGTGCCCGGGGAACAGTTAGGAGTTAGGAGTCTTCGTTCAGGGCACTTCAGCCATGTACTGTTGCTCAGGGAATCAAACCCCATCTGAAAACAGGTAAGCTACAGCTGTCTGAGTAAGAAGAGTTATAAGGAGTGTTTCTGACTGCACTGGTTTTTCATTTGTCAATCAGCCAATCAGAGCAGAGGCTATTTACATAGTAGTTGTATAAACAACTGTAACCAGTACAGCACTAGTGACAGATTAAAGGTATTGAAAAGGAGTCATATGTAGATATAACATACAAAAGAATACGTTTACTCTTAACACTTTAACATCAACTCTCAGACAACTCCACACCAAAAAATAAAATCCTCAGAAGCCACATTAACACTTTGGAGTCAGCGCTCCTGCTGGCGGTGTATTAAGGAAATTCAGCAAAAACACATAACTCTGCAAGATTTTATCCTAGAAACAAAACTAAACATACCCAAGAAACCTTAAAGGGTCTACTGTCAAATATATATATAGCCTGAATTGAAATATATTTTTAGATTCTTGTGAGAGAAGCATAATTATGCAGTGACACATTGTTGAGCTTGAGTCAGACAGCTGCACATTTTTTCCTGCCAAATGATGCGATCTGTCATTCATATGATATGATATGATATGATATGATAATGGTAATTTCTGTCATTGCATTGGAGGATAAGTGGCTGTTGAATATGTAAAAACAACACATCTCATTTTGAGTGTTCAAATCTAATGAATTTTGTATGTTTTAAGATTTTACCAACACTGTCTGACATTTTATTAAATGTCTTAATTTGTTTTTATTAATGTCTGATACTCATTTTGCTACTCTTTTGCTTTACTAAACTTTTTTTTTCTTCTCCCCTCCCCCCCCTTGTATTTCACTGCTTTTTTCTGCTACTTCTGCTTTTCCTGTAATGAACTAACACTGTCTTAATATGCTGTTCTTAATTGTCAATTGTCCTTCGGCTAATTCTGGCATGTTACAGATATACTGTTATTAATGTGCACTTTCCCGCTGAATAAAATAAATGTTTAAAAAAGAAGATTCAGTGTAGGGTTAGCTGCTAAGTGAAAACAGAGTGTCGCCTCACATTAGTTAAACTTTAGAAATAAAACCACATATAATTTCTAAACGCTGTAATGACCAGTGTGTAGCCAAAACCTCTGTTTATTCAGTTCCGAGCTCAAAAGTCTTGGCTAGAAATGTTTATAGTGTTTTTTTTCACAATATATCAGCACATTTGAAAAATAGGTTTTTGGAAAGTTCCTTAGTTCAGAGCAGATTTAATCAAAATATAGATTTATGACACTCTTACTGTTTTGACACTGTTGTTGCCAAGTTTGTGCTGAACAAAAGCCTGTGCAACACTTTGGGAAAAAAAAATAATTTTAGATGGTTGTAATTTGTGAAAAGTCAAGGTATGTCAGACTACAGAGTGTCTGAAAACCCCTCAGACTCCAGAGGGTTTAAACACCAAACTGATATTCAGTCACTAAAGATTATAAACTAAGCAGCAATATCCAGCCAGGATCAGTCACTTTATATTGAAGAACTATAGAAATGTCTCCTGAACCACTCTAGTCAGCATTTGAACAAACTGCTGGTGGTGGAACAGAATTCAAGTAAGAGGCTAACTTACACTTTGTGCTGAAATCACCAAAAAAAAAAAACAGCAAAAATATCAAAGTTTATTTTTCACATTTGCTGTTCCACCTTAAGTGGGGCAGTAGTTACATTCAATTACCTGGTCAAAGTAGGGTTAACCTGAAAGGTGCCTCAATGTAAGTGCTGCATCGTTTCAGGTGGAACGGCAAATTACAACAAAAAGCTAAACTTTTGCTTTGTGAAATTAAAATTAAATGCACACAAATAGACATTGATGTAGTGCTGTAAACAGTAGTACTGTGGTTAATTAGTGTATATGAGAAACTCTAGCAGAAATCAATCATTTAAGTGTTTATATACCTTCTGTTAGGTGTACAATTACACTCCATTCACCACTGCTCAGTTTCTGACCACAACGCCGCTGGTGTCCAGGTATTATTTGGGTGCTGGTCCATTCCCAGCCCAGCACTGACAGTGATATGGTGTTGAGTGTATCAGACAGGGTTCAGTGTCGCTGCTGGACTGAGAGTGGTTCAACATGCAAAAATATCAAGACAACAGCTATGTCGTCACTAATGAAGGACTAGAACACATGCATGGAGTTTCTAATAAAGAAGACAGTGGGTGGAGCTAGAAAGAAGAGTTTCTGATAAAATGGACAGTGAGTGGAGGTAGAAGAAAGAGGTTTCTGATAAAGTGAACATTGGGTGGAGCAAGCATAGAGTGGTTCTGATAAAGTGGACAGTGGGTGGAGCTAATAGAGAGAAGTTTCTGATCAAATGAACATTGGGTGGAGCTAGAATAGAGGGCTTTCTGATAAAGTGGACATTGTGTGGAGCTAAAAGAGAGAAGTTTCTGATCAAATGAACATTAGGTGGAGCTAGCATAGAGGGGTTTATGATAAAGTGGACAGTGTGTGGAGCCCTAAAAGAGGAGTTTTTGATAAAGTGGACATTGGCTGGAGCTAGAAGAGAGAGGTTTCTGATAAAGTGGACATTGGGTGAAACTAGAAGAGATGGATTTCTGATAAAGTGGACATTGGGTGGAGCTAGGAGAGGTTTCTGATAAAATGAACATTGGGTGAAACTAGAAGAGAGAGGTTTCTGATAAAGTGGACATTGGGTGGAGCTAGAAGAGAGAGGTTTCTGATAAAGTGGACATTGGGTGGAGCTAGAAGAGAGAGGTTTCTGATAAAGTGGACAGTGTGTGGAGCCCTAAAAGAGGAGTTTTTGATAAAGTGGACATTGGCTGGAGCTAGAAGAGAGGTTTCTGATAAAGTGGACATTGGGTGAAACTAGAAGAGATGGGTTTCTGATAAAGTGGACATTGGGTGGAGCTAGAAGAGAAAGGTTTCTGATAAAGTGGACATTGGGTGGAGCTAGAAGAGAGAGGTTTCTGATAAAGTGGACAGTGTGTGGAGCCCTAAAAGAGGAGTTTTTGATAAAGTGGACATTGGCTGGAGCTAGAAGAGAGAGGTTTCTGATAAAGTGG
>BRDA01043437.1:0-22928 GCA_036984385.1 Crenuchus spilurus
TCGTAGGGAGAGTTTTGTTGTGGTATTCGGCCTCGGCCGCTCGCTCGGCTCGTGTGTATGTGTGTTTGTGTGAGTATGTGCATGCAAGCCTGTAGCATGATTCCTGCTCTATTATTTTATATAAATATTTTTTCCTTTGTGGAAAAAGGACTTACTCTCAGTAAAACTGAGGGACACTCTCTGTCAGACTGAATGTGTGACGACGCGCTTATTTGCATGACAAGTGAAGCAGAGCAGCAGACAATGGGTGTTAATGGCTCCAGCATTCCAGCGCGGGGGACAGAGACGATGGTCAGTTTGGGAATTCTAGTGTTGTTTAAAGGGTTAAAACTTATTTGAGAGACCGTATACTGGGGAGATTGTGTGTGCCTAGTGGCTGATTGCTGTAGTGTTGAGGAAAGGCTCTATATAAAATTTAACTGTAGTGAAACTACTGTTGGAATGGCTCAAAACTGCACTCACGATGTACAGTTAGTAAAAATACATAAAATACTTATGTCTCATTTTTTTAAACAAGTGCCATGATATCTAGAACCTTTCTTGTAAAATTCATGAAAGCTATAATACTTTAGATTAAATGTGTGAAGTGATGCAAAACGTCATGTGAATGTTTTTTTTCCCGACTTAGACGTATTTTACATTAATCTCACATGAATAAATGATTTATATCTCTAAATAGTTTGTAATTGCTGTAATAGACATAGCTTGTCTAGTCGCTGCCAATAGAATAAGACTACATGGACCAGTTGGCACTGTGTCTAATGCCAGCTGTGGTATATAAAGCCTCCCAGCATTGTGGAACTGTATGTTGCACCATCCAGTACTTTTGGGATGATTTGGTGGACTTAGGGATGAGGTGGTGGTGGTGACCATCCAACATCCTGACCTCACTGCATGTAATCAAATCCTCACAGCAATGCTCCTAAATCTAGTAGAAAGCCTTGCTGGGACTGATAGATGGTTGATATTGGATGAAACAATGAATGAGCAGATGTCCCAATACTTTTGTTCACTGCTGTTTTGCATGCAGCGTTGAAGAACGAGGAGGTAAATCAGAGAAACGCCACAGCTGGACATTTTGGGCATACAATGAGCTACAATTAAATCTCAAATGAGTGCACATTATCAGGACTGTACGGCGCATACGCAATTAGAGGTTGAGCAGAGCTGAAATTAGCATGCAAACGATGGTAAACAACCGATTGGTGAATTAATACGGCATTAGAAATACAGAAAGACGGGCTCGTTTAGATTATAGCAATAATGACCTTTTTAATTACAGTTCGCTGAGGCAAGTGAACAGTCTGAAGCAGAGGTAAGGAGGGTTAAGATGATTATATATGAACAGATGAACCATTTTCTAGATCAACAAGCGTGACGAGATATTTTTAAAGCGCGGCGGCCATCAAGTCAGGCTCGGCTATAATTAAACTCCCGCTTTCACTGCTTTAGCACTGACAGCTTTCAGACCTCGCCAAGTTCGCTTAAGTCAAAAGCCGAAGGAGGAGAAGAACACGAGCCCTCTCTTGACCCCTGGCAGCGCAAACAGGAGCCGAACATCACAGTCACATTGTGAACAAGTGTTAATTACACAGCTCACGAGAGCCAATAGCAGAGAGGAGAGGAGCGGGCACTTCCCGAAGCATTCAACCAATCATTAACCTCCGCCTGACCTCCATTGAGCGGGATTAACTCCTCATTTACATAATTAGGGTCAGAGATGGACAAACAGCTCGTAAATACGAAATTGCGGGCCCGATATGATCAGATGCAGGCATGTCCAGCTCAGGACCAGCATCTTCTGCACAGGCTCCGCCTCTGTATACACTCACTGTCACCGTCCCTTTCAGCTCCACAACTTTGTTGTTCTTCAGTGATCAGGACCCCCCACAGAGCAGGAGGATCATTCTCAGTGACACTGATGTGGTGGTGGTGTGTTAGTGTGTGTTAGAGTGGAAACACATGAGAGCTGCACGGGATCTTAAACACGGTCCACTCCATTTCTTAGACAAATGAATGTAATTGCTGCACCACTTAAGGTGGAATGAGAAATTTGATACAGGAATTAATGTAACTGCTGTGCCATTTAAGGTGGAATGGAAAATTTAATAGAAGATATAACTGCTGCACCATTTAAGGTGGAATGGGAAACTTCTTAGCCAAATGAATGAAACTGCTGCAGGAGGATTATTCGTAGTGACACTGACGTGGTGGTGGTTAACTTATTTGACAGTTTGTGGGTGTGTTAACACTCTAATAATATAAGATGATATAATTGTAATAATAATAGTGTATTGTGTCCACATGTGCTGTGCACTAGTCATCAATTCAGTCTTTATTTAGTGCCAAATGTGACCAAATATTGACCTTGTAGTTAATCACAATTAAATAATTTAATGCGTTGACAGTATTAAATATAATAACAAACATAACATATAGCACTTACTCAAACATATACTTAGATATAAATATAAACATTCACATAAAATAGATAATTAGCACCAAATGGTTATTAAAACATTGTATACTCTGCCATTTAGAGTAATTTATGTCAGTATTCCTCTGTGTGGTATGTAAATATGGCACATATTCTTTATATAAATGGTATGGTAGATGTACAATAAAAATGAAAGCAAGATAATAATTAGCAGGTTTACATGTACTTAATTACATCATCAGATTAGCATCTTCCACCTACTCGAGGTATTATTGTTGCTTGGACAGATTGCCAGTCTCTCACAACACCCACTGACCACTCTTATACATAATTATAACTGACCACTACAATTACAGGTCTACAGCAGCTTCAGCCAGCACACTCAAACATCTGACCAGACGAGTAAATACATGAAATTAGTGTTTATTAGATTAGATTAAACTTTTTGTCAGTGTGACTTCCACACAACAGACTGATCTCCACATGTAACCCATCTGTACAGGATGTAACCTGAGCTTCCTGGTTCATTCTCTCTCTTTTCTGAGGCAACAGAAATATCAGCCAGTCAGAAAAGCAGCAGCCAATCACTGACCTGCTGACACAACATACAACATAAATTTAGCCAATCAGCATCCTCCAGTCTGTTACTTTCATTTCTGGCCCCCAGCAGAGTGTGTCAGTGGTTTTAGGAATGTCTTATGTAACACATATCTGTAGAAATTCTAACATTTAGTCTTAACTCTCTGGAGTCAGCGTTACCATGAGCGGGACAAAACCGAAATTCTGCAAAAACACTAATATAACTTACCAAGAGTTTATTTTATAAACATAACTATGTGTGTGTGTGTGTGTGTGTATACGTTGAATCAAAATATATTTTTAGATATTTGTTAGAGGAGCTTAAGAGGAATTAATGTAACATTTTTCACTGCGAGTCACAGCGCGTCCCTTTTTTTTTTACCACACATTGATGCAATTTGCCATTCATAGGATAACAACATGGTAATTCTGGACATGCTAGTGGAGGATGAACAGCCAAGGAATGTGTAAAAATGCCCATTTGGTCTCTATAAACAAAGAGCGCTCACCTGAACAAAGACCTCTCACCTCACACACCTCATCTCATAAAAATTCAATCTAGGAACCAATGAATGAGTGAAAACAGAGTGTCGCCTCACATTAGTTAAGCTTTAGAAATAAAAGCACATACAATGTCTAAAACCGGTAATGAGCAGTGTGTAGCCAACACCTCTGTTTATTCAGTTCTGAGCTCAAAAGTCTTGGCTAAAATATATAAATATAGATTTATGACACTCTTACTGTTTTGACACTGTTGTTGCTGAGTTTGTGCTGAACAGAAGCCTGTGTCACACTTTGGAAAAAAATAATTTTAGATGAGTGTAATTTGAATGTCAGACTAAATCAGAGTGTCTGAAATACCCTCAGACTGCAGGGGGTTAATAGTGTTTTTACTCATTTTATGTTAGTGAAGCAGACTCAGCTGCTAATCTAATGATACATACTGTACTTTCTGTCTTTACACATTTACATGTGATGACACTTTTCATTCACTATTAGTCTTTAATTAATGACCATTAAATAGTGATGTCATCACAGAGCTCTGCTGTCCTGCAGTCTGTGTTCAGTAATAATAAAATAGTTGCAGAGACTGACTGAATACGGCTCAAACATGCCTGCCTACGAGACAACACTGGCTTCCTTAATGTGCACTGTTATCTATGAATATACAATATAATAAATAATACATATATCACTTACTCTCCTAATTATACATCAGTATCCTCCTGCATGAGATACAGTGGAAGTAGCCGTGAGAATAAGTAGATAATTCTATTTCAAAAATAAAAACACAACCACATAATCGTAATCAGTTCCCAGCACCTGCCACTCTGACATTTAGCCAATAGAGGACTGAATTTTCTCGTCCGATTTTTTGGCAGAAATAAATGTGCCTTTGAGAGCCAGTCGAGGTCGAGGAGTTTGTTAATGTCCTGAAACACTCCAGCTCAGACCAGCTCAGCCTGACAGAAGGAAAAGTGTCACTGTCACAACAGCTTCCCACTCGCCAATAACAGCTGTCAGTCATCCCAGCCGACTCCCGCTTTATAACCTTTTGTCCTTAGTGTCCTTAGAATGAAACACAGGTCTGAAGATCAAAACCCTTATAGATCCATTACCTAATACACACGTCTCAATATTCAACCAATACTGAAGCACATCAACGTCCCTTAAAAATGAGGCAAACCTCCAAATCTGCTATGAAAGAGCTTTTAAATGGAACAATACATGATCATACCAACAGGGTCATCTGTGGGCTGGAGGTTAGGGAACCTTGTTCTGATAATGCATGACTGGGTCTTTCCCAGGGTCTCCTCCCAGCTGGACATGCCCAGAACACCTCACCAGGAGGCATCCTAACCTGGTGCCCAAAACACCTCAACTAGCTCCTTTCGAAACGACAGAGCAGCAGCTCTACTCTGAGCCTCTCCCAGATGTCCTCCACATGCTATCCCTAAGAGAGAGCCCGGACCAAAGCTCAGAACCAGGTGAGGGCTTGACCGGTAAACTCTTCATCAAAACAGACCAGAGAGTGAACCTCAGCTTAAATGATCACATAGAATGCACTCCTATGTGTTGTTAAATGGTTGCTAAGCTGTTGCTAAAATGTTCATGGTGGTTGCTATGGTGTTGCCAGGTGGTTGGTAGGTGGTTGCTAAGGTGCTGCTATGTTATTTGTTGTGGTTGCTATGGTGTTGCCTGGTGGTTGCAATGGTATTGCTACGTGTTGCTATGGCATGCATCATGGTTGCTATGGTGTTGTAAATGGAGTCTAAGTGGTAACAGCTGAGACGAAACCTCACATGGGCGCTAGGGATTCTGGGATATGGAGTTGCAGAGAGATGCATGAGGAAATGGGACAGGCTGGAGGAGTGTGACACTTCAACACCAATCCAATCAAAATAAAAGCAGAATTTGCATATATGTAAAACTCATGGCTTACATGTCTAACAACTGCTAAATGTTGTGTGGATCCCTCATACAGTCCCATAAAGAGTAACATGGTCAAACCGTAGAACTATTGTTTATTGGACACTAACATGATGGTACTGTAGTAAGCTGTTTCTCACTTCAGGCTCTCCTCTATTGGTCGCTGGTCCTTCAGTGTGGCAGCTCCTACTCTCTGGATCTCTTTACCTTCCTCTATTCACACCTCTGTCCATTTTCATACCTCACCTAAAAGCATCTTTTTACAGAATACTACCATTCTGGTTTTTTGTCCCTGACTGTAAAGCGTCACTGGGTTTGTGAAAGTTATATAAGTGTAAGTAAAGAGGAGCAGAGGAGATGGATACAGGTGCGCCGTGAAGTTTATTTCCAAAATCCAATTTCAAAAGTAGATCCTTGACTACGAACAGAAAATTGAATCAAAAACAACGTGGCAGATAACAAAACAGACACGACGTAACACAGCAGACTCACACATTCATACAATGAACATCAGACAATGGTGACACAAGGGGACAAAGTAAATATAATCAGACATGAGAGAGGGGACCAGGGCTGTGAAAATGAGGACCAGGTGAAGACAAGACGAAGGCAGGACCAGAGCAGAAACATGACATAAACATAAACAAACAGACACATGCTTGTGATGAGAGGTTTACAGGAATTATTATTATTATTATTGTGAATTATTATTGTGAACTATTTATTATTATTATTATTATTATTATTATTATTATTATTGTGAATTATTATTATTATTATTATTATTATTATTATTATTATTATTATTATTGTGAATTATTTATTATTATTATTGTGAATTATTATTATTATTATTATTATTATTATTATTATTATTATTATTATTATTGTGAAATATTATTATTATTATTATTATTATTATTATTATTATTATTATACAATGGTTCTACCATGATGAATAATTTGATGCTATTTTATATGATATTGTCAAATATCAGTGCATATTTAATTTTACCACAGCCATGTTAGTACCATTAGTATTTTATTTTTTAAGGGCTAGAAGAGCCGTTTAACTTCCTGAACAATTAAAAAAATGTAAATGAGCAATGTTGAGTGATGAGAGTTGAAGAGAAAATGAATGAAACCTGCTCTGTGGTGTTTGTAGCCCACTGGGTATGCTAATGTTATCTGAAGAAAGCTACGCTAACACCACAGAGCAGGCTAACAGCTGAAATGACAGATGTTTGTGATGATAAAGGCTTAGAGTGGCTTAGAGGAGTAAAATGCTTAAGACCAAATGTCGTTGGGTCGATTCCCTGACCGCAGGATGTGTCTGAAGTGCATGGCACCTAACACTCAACTGCTCCCCAGATGCCACGGATGATGGAAGTGACTCACTGCTCTGGGCACATGTGTGTTCACTAGTGTGTGTTTACTGCACAGATGGTATAAACATGGAGGCCTTCCTTCCTTTAGCAGCACAGCAGATGAATAAAGAATCCGTAATCGTTCTCCTGAGTCACCGCTGGCTTTTTAACATTAGTGATGCTCTTATTAGGAGAAGGACAATAAAATATCTTGAAAGTAGCAGCAGGCAGAGTGATTTGAGTTGCTCAGCTGGGTTTTATTGGCTGAATAAGTCAACTGTATTACCTTAATGCTTTGATAAGCTCTTGAGGTTCTTATTTGGTCCCACAATGACGTTATGTCTTTAATTTTAACACTTACACATAGTGTCACTCAAAATAATCTGCAAACATAATAAGCTAACTTCTTGACTGATGGGTTGCATTTCAGATTAGGAGCAGATTTGTGTCAAATTAGCATCAATGAAAGTTCTGTCATTAGACTCAGTGTAATGTGTAGACTCATCATTCATTCTCAAATCTGACCAATCACAGCCCTCCACCAGCAGATATAAAAAACCAACCTATGTTCCCGCTCATCTGCTTTCATTTTCTGATGTCACAATGCTCAACTCATTCCTCCCCATCACCACCAGCGTGGTCCCGGTCCTGTTGTCTGAGGCTTAGCTCCACCTCCTGTCTTCATCTATTCAACAAGTCCTGCTCCAAGGTCCAGGCCCAGAACAGGGCTTACGCCACAATGCTTTCAATCTTTATTAAATGCTGTCAAATAATTATACAAATCAAATGATCTGAGTCTTCATGACAGAAATTGGGTGGCTATAATTGTCAGTGGGTACAGGACATTCTCTTTGCTTCTTTACTCGAACGACCATGAATAATTTAAACCAGGGCGGTCCTAGCCTGTTTAGCGCCCTGGGCGAGCAACCCCTCCAGCTGTGATGATGTTGAGCTGTGGTATATTGTAGATTTTTCAATGGCCAGGAACGCAGCTCAGCCAATCAAATTTTAGGAACTATTCATTTAATAAACACGCTTTTGAACTCATCAGGTCATTGTTAATAATTAATAATTGTGCTATTTTAATTCACAAGATTCAGCTAATTATAGAGACTTAAACATTTAATGCTCTGTAACTTGGCAATCAAAATAACACAAATGTTTATTTTAACAGCACAAAGGAACGAGACAATGTGGGTGTGATTTGGCCTTTGGCCTCTTTTGGGGGGAGCTGCGTGATATCACAGGTAATAAAATGTATTTCTAACATATCATTAAAATGGATGGAGCACTAACGATGATTTCTGCTGCACAAATCAGCACAAACACAGTGTTTTTATTCCGATCTTGATCACATGGGTGGCCATCATCACGCCCGCCTCCTCCTTGTTCCCTTCTGTCACAAACTCAGACCTCAGCAGCAGCTACACACACTGCACCTGGCGGAGGGCACCCGCTCCCCACAAGTGGGCAATAAGTAGCCAAAATGTAGACTAGACAGGCTATATAAAAGAATTAGTTTTATTTATTTTTTTTTTTACAGGAAGCTGGTGCTCGTGCAGCCCCTGATCTGGTGATGAAATGGTGATTAAATACCTCAGTCTGCATGAAAAAGACTGGCATGTATGATTACAGTGCAGGGAGATGGGGGTTAATTTCTCATGACTAATATCAGCAGCTGTAGGAGTGGAGGCCGGCGCCCATCCAGCCGTCTCCATCGGTCGCCTGCCACTGCAGTGAGACAATAAAGTCCTCAGTTGTCCTCATTGGGACGTTGATTATTTCACCCGGAGAACTGAGCAATGATGATGTATCAGTGCACAGTACAGGAGGAAGTGTTCATGGTCTGAATATACTGAATATTCAGAAGACTCAACTGTGATCATTGCAGAGGAT
Source organism: Crenuchus spilurus (assembly GCA_036984385.1). NCBI lineage: Eukaryota > Metazoa > Chordata > Actinopteri > Characiformes > Crenuchidae > Crenuchus > Crenuchus spilurus. The sequence continues at coordinate 8,710 of BRDA01043437.1, forward strand.
GAAAGTCACTTTCAACCTGGTGAACAGATTGGAAACAATGTTGATTATTAATGTTGAGTATCGGTGGATGCTCATGGAGATGGGTTACCAAAGACATCAGAAGAAACAGTGCAAACCGTGAAGGACTGGCTGAAGGCATCACCCCAAAAATCCCAACGGAGAATTGCAATAATCATCTCCTGATCAGGAGAAAAGAACTGGACCTCTTCAGCACAATCTTTTTCACACAGGCTGTGGTCCATATCACCAGAAACTTCACCAGCATCAAAGTTATTTATGATTGTTTGGGTAATGAAGCAAACAGGACACCCTGTAGCTCTAAAGAGTTACAAACTGAACTCGCTTACAAGGAGTCAAAGCTCCAATGCTGTTGGTGTGCAGAGTTAGCGCGAGTGATGATGGAAAGAAACGAGGAGAGCCTCCACACCCCTGAGGGAGCCGCCATCATTAGCAAGTTGCTGAGTGAGAACTACTGAGGCGTTAATAAGACAACACTTCAAACAAGGCATTGATCAGAGCGGTGGAGAAATATAATCTCATAATCTGATTTCTACTGCGGCCACTTTAGATGTGCTAATTAGGATCATCGATCCCATATTGTGACGTGTAGGTTTAGTGCTGCGGGGAAAGTCCTGTTCTTTCTTGCTACAGTAGCTTCAGGGCAAAGGGTTGAGGGGGAGGTGCACTGCCAAACTTTCCTCTTTTCCTCTTACTGCTTCCCTTTCACTTCATGAAATCGATGCGAGGAAGCACAAGGACAGAAGCGTGTCGAATTAACATCGGACGACTCTTCGCATACGTAACGTCAGGCCAACGGCTTTCGGGTTGGGACGGACTGGAAAGGAAAGGAGGGGTGAATGTATCAGTGGCTTGGATGAGAGATGGCTGGGCCCGATATGAAGTGATTGACAGAGCGGTGACAGGATACAAATGTGAGCCTTCATCACACTGGACACTCGCATAAACACTGCAAGCCCCAGGCTGCACTTTGAATTGCTAATTCATTTGCCCGAGGAGTGATGAGACGCGATGTGCCAGTTAGGCTGCACGGCTCACTTTATATCACCGCGCGGCCTGTAAAAGTCATCGTTTGGGTTTGTTTTGGGCTCCCGAGGGAGCCAGACAGGCGGCTGTTTTGTGAAGTGGAGTCGGGCTGGAGGGGCCGACGGTATCAGAGAGGAAATGATCAGGTAAGGCAGGTGGGCAAGGCGACCTGCGGAGACCCTCTGATTGACTTTCCACCACAGCGGAGGTTTTCTCATCTGGTCTGCACCAGAGACTGGGTTTTTGTGCTTTTCTGACTTTTTTATTCGGATCTGTGGATTTAACTCTGAACCAGTGAAAATGCATCAGATCATAAACATCTGTGACATCACAGTCTCACTGCTTACTCCTCATATAACCATGTATACAGGTTTAGGATTAGATTACCGAGGATTAATTTAGGTTTAGGATTAGGATTAGATTAGTGAGGGTTAGGTTAGGGTCAGGTTTAGGATTAAGTTACCGAAGTTAAGGTTCAAATTAGGATTGTTTAACTGAGGTCAGGGTTAGGTTTAGGATTCGATAATTGAAGATATAGTTAGGTTTAGGATTAGATAATTTGGGATACGTTCAAGTTTAGGATTAGATTACTGAGGGAAAGGTTAAGATTAGGATTGGTTAACTGATGTTAGGGTTAGGTTTAGGATTAGATAATTGATTATAAGGTCAGGTTTAGGTTTAGATTAGTGATTATATAGGTAGAGTTAGGTTTAGGATTACAGTAGATTAGTGAGGATATAGTTAAGGTCAGGTTTAGGATTAAGTTACTGAAGTTAAGGTTAAAATTAGGAATGGTTAACTGAGGTCAGGTTTAGGATTAGATTAGTGATGATACAGTTAGATTTAGGATTATATTAGTGAGGGTACGGTTACAGTTAGGGTTAGGATTAGGTTACTGAGGTTAAGGTTTGGTTTAGGATGAGGTTACCGATTAGGGTTTGGTTTAGGATTATGTTACTGATGTTAAATTGGGATTATGGATAGGATTGGTTACTGAGGTTAGGGTTAGGATCAGGATTATATTACTGAGGTGAAGAAGAGGATTAGGTTTAGGATTATGTTACTGAGAGTAAGGTTAGGGTTACTCTGTTTCAAAGTAGGGTTAGTCTTAAGTTTAAGGTTAAGGTTAGCCTTATAAGAACAGTGTTGAACATCACTGAGAAATTTGCCAGTTTTGCACTTTATTGATATAGTCTGATTAAAGGCGAACACATTTTGAAGAAAAGTGGAATTTTGATGCCATTAAAACAGGAAGTGACCTCATCATCTCCAAACATTAGGAAAGCTAATTTGTATGTAGATGAGCAAACCATTAGAATACTGTCAGACAATACAATAAAGATATATATGACTATGTCACCAAATACATCCTGTTATTGTGGCTATTTCACTAATACAGAGGAAAAATGGGCTGTTTTAAACAGGGATATTAAAGGATGTTTGCTTCAAGTGCTGCCAAAAATGACCTTTTACTAGCGTTCCACAGTATGACATCAGGCTCTATCCTTCATATACATCCTTTAGTAAATGTATTCACTGTATAGCAGGAGAACGGAGACCTTTCAGGAGTAAACCTGAGCTTTATTTCAGCTTTATTTAAGCAGGAGGATCACACTGAGATTAAAAATCTCTTTTACAGGGGAGCCTTGGCCAAGAAGGCAGCACACAATCAATCAAATGAAAATCCACAATTGGGGAGAATGCAAGGTAAACATATAAATCCATAAAATTCAAAACATGACTGTGAGTCCATGAACAGTGTGAGCACAGCGGTTGAGATTTTCTACAAATCTGACAAACGTATAAACGTCAGATGTTTCTATAAATGCTTGCAATGTTGTTTGAGGTAAAGTTGCCTTAAATTCGGGGCAAACATCTTCATGATGTAATTATAGGGTGGCATGTTGTTATCTGGGTGCAGTTTCCATCTTCTCCTCGTGTCTGTGTGGGTTCCCACAGTCCAAAAAAGTGGAGAACAGGTGGATTGGGTTCTCTAAATTGTCCTGGTGTGAATGTGCCCAGTGAAAGACTGGCACCCTGTCCTAGCTTTGGCTACAGTGCCCTGCTGAGTGCCCACTGGATGGATATGTGGACTCAACACAACCCCGAGTTGGATATAGTGGTTAGAATAATGGACAGATGTAATTATGCATCATTTTGCCTTTTAACCAATCAGATCACATCATATTTGCACTATTTTAGATATTAGGAGGTATCATAAATGCTAGCTTGTACTAGTCCTGAGCTCTCATTTCTTGCCTCAAAGGTCAAAACTAGTTGAGCCACAGCCTCACTATTGTCCTTGTTGACATGTTTAGCCAGTTGACATCAATCTTTGTAAGATTTAGTACATCATACATAGTTAATCCAGGTTCCCAGATTTGTACACCCATCTAAAATGCACAAGAAAATTACAAATCTCAAATCTGATAAAGTGTGTAGAATTTGACATCATGTGTAGTTTCCAGGCTATTCTGGATACCACACATAAACATAGCTCCACAACAATGGGTAAGAGGTTGGGCATCTCCCACAGATGTCTTTACTCTGCTTGTTCAAGGGCAGGGCTTGGAGTTGGGGGCCATGTTGAGCATTACAAGCGTTCCTGTTCATTCCATCCACTGAGCATTCGCGCTCAGCTCATTCAAGCACTTGTTTGAATCAAAACGATTGGGGCTTTTAAATGGTCACACACAACCACACTCCTTAACCCCAAAACCCCAAAGCATTTATAGATTGTGATCTACGTTTGCCATAACCAATCCAGAAGAGCCTGCCCCAGTTACCATTAATGGGGATAAATGATGGAGAGCAGTGAGCTTATAATTCTCAATAATAATACATTTAACTACTAATAAACATATGGTTTTTAGCTGAGTTCAGTGTTTAGCTGCTGTACCCACCTCTGCTGAAGGTTAATAAGAAAACACTTCCGTTCTGAGCGTGATGACCAAACCTGCTTTATGTCAGCAGCGCCATCTAGTGATGATTGTGTCAGTAACAGCTTCTGTCTAAACACTCAGAGCTTGTTTGACAGACGAGATGCTCTATATGTACTAGTGCAAACAATTCAAACATTCTGCAAATGTTTAACATTGCTCATAATTTAATTCATCAAAGTAAACTGTCAAATACGTTAACGTTACATTTCAAGCCATCCATCCATCTTTTTCTGCTAATCTGAGTCCATGTAACAAGGGAATCAACCCAATCAAAGTAGACCAGATGTCCCTCCTCCTAGACACCTCTTCTAGCTCATATGGGAGAATTAAAAGGTGTTCCCAGGCCAGCTGAGAGATATAATCTCTCTAGTGTGCTGGGTCTTCCTTTGAGTCTTCACGCATGGAACACCTCACCAGGGAGGTGTCCAGGTGGCATCCTAACCATTGAACCACCTCAACTTGCTCCTTACAATCAGCTGTATTCAGAGTCTTTCTCTGATGCCTAAACGTCTCACTCTATCTCTAAGTGAGAGCCCAGACCCCCAGCCAAGACATTTATGTTTTAATGTTGATCGGTATGACTTAAACAGACCGACTCAAGCTGCTGGTGTTGCACTTTGTTACCAAAACAGCAGTTAGTGTAGTGTAGTCTCCCACATGGTACCCTGCCAGCCTGGGCAATAACACACCACACTATTCCTATAAAAGCCCTTGGGCAAGACTCCCAACTCTACATTAGCCAAATGTAAGTGAAGTGAAGTGCGGATAAAAGTGTTAAATGTAAAATGTATTGTGTTTTTCTAAACTCTGTACACAAATACTCTCCAGCCTGGATTTATGACCGAACAGGCAATCTGAGACTTGGTTCCACGTGTCACAAAACAATCTCCAGCTGGAACACAGAATCGATAGCATATCACTCTCTAACCCCCTGACCAGAGTGCCACAGAGTGTAGTTAAAAATCCATAACTATTCAATCAAAAGGTTCAGCGAAAACATGACAAATGGATGATGCATAAAACCACCAGGGTGTATTATTGGAAGGTGGGCGCTGCCATGGCACGCTAACGCTCCGGCCCGGCTTGTTTCTACACATGCCGACATTAGATCACGAATGATTTCACGCTCGGGGACACTTCTCATGATGCTTCGTGTAAAGCTCTCCAGCAGATGGAATCCAGCAGGTCTGAAGCAGATCAGATTAGCTGGAGAACGGGCCCACTCCAGCACAGCCAGCCAGCGCTATGGCTTTGGGATTTCTCGCTTGGCTTTGTGGGGCTAGCAGATGGATTTCCCCATCTGAGCTAAGCGCTCGCACATTTCTACACCGCCGTCTCATCTAATTCAATCCATCCTTTAAACTAGTTTTGCAAAAAAAATCAATTTCCAGCAATCCAATAACAAAATGGCAGGGTCGGGGAATAAAGATATGAAGTGGTTGTTAATTTGCTGAAAGGCTTTTTTGTACAAACGCATCAATAAGTAGAGGCGTGAGCCTCCAACATGACCTACCGCCATTATGTGCAATATGGTGGCTACTCTTCACAAACCTACTAGCATCCATCTCTCCATCAGTTCTTCTCGGGCAGCTGTGTGCAGTAAATGAGGGATATAAGCATCATTTATTACTTTATACGTTGTTATTTTGGGCTAATTCTGAAAAAAATGCTAACATCCTAAATTGGGTTTGTGCACTGTTTGGGGTTTGCAACATAAATATACACAAGGTCAGTATTAAAACACTGATCGATAGCATTTTTCAACAGCAGTCCTCTTTAAATGGGATCTCTTCTCTGTGCTGTTAGGATATTCCATCTGAATCTGAGCCCAGATAGTATTTCTATACAGCAACGTAATGAAATAAACACAAAATATTGATGTATTTAGTAAAAAGAACCTTTCAAAAGATAAATTTTTTTAATCATTTATAACAAAATACCACATGCTTACAGTTGTTAAGCACTTTGAGCTTTTAAAGTTTAAGTCACAGATGTCATTAATTTCCAGCTGTGCAGCACTAAAGGGACTTTATGTACGTTAATTTTGCAACTCAGATTTGGGCCACAAGAGGGCACACTTCAGCCAAACAGAAACTGAGTGCTCAGTTCTATTGGTATGGGACTAAAACATCGGCAAAAGTTGATTTTGAGGCTATGAATGAAAAAGATGCAAAATAAACAGAACATGGATGTCCTTAAGGAGCTTATTTATGATTACATCTATAATCTGATGATTTTTAATGTATGAATTAGGGGTGAGAGACACAATATTATACAGTAAATAACTTGTAAGATTATGAAAAATGACAACAACCCCTGGTTTTAGGTGTCACTTGTAGCTGAATGTTCTTAATTATGTGAAATTGAAGCATTTTCTGAGTAATTTTGTGAATAATTGAACATGTTGTACATTAAGTGCAGGTTTTAAAAACAGTCTGCAGACATTAGACCATGCTTTAAATGGACAAACATGAGGTGAAAAATCTGACAAGAGGATGTCCGACAGGTTGACTCCAAACCCGAGATAATGCGCTATTGTTCCCGGGTTGAGTGAACTGTGTCTCACTGAAACGTGATGCTACATCAGAGCTACTAGACTTCCTGAGAGAGGTCTTCACCTACAGATAAGGACTCTTTACTGGACAAGTGAAGAGACTCTCTACACTGGGGAAATTTCACCTCATTGGCTGGGAAACTGTGTTGGGGAAAGGCAGAAGACAAATTAAACTGTAGTGAAGACACTGTTGGAAAGGCTCAAATCTGCACTCATAAGTTGCATTTTTACTCAGCAAGACTATTATATACAGTTTATCATAACAAATGTCTTGAAGTCACTTATCTGTTAAATCTCTGATATTTGAAAGTTTAGATCCATGAAATTAAGCAACATTTCCTATAAATGCAATAGAGCCCAAGTCAAATGATAACCACAGATAAGCTTAAAACAAAGCTAATGCCCATTATCTCACATTGCAAATAAAATGGATATTACTTTTTTAAAGCTAATGTGCTTCTTTCACATAGATGTCTATATATTTGCCAGCTAGCTAGCTAAGGCTGATACATGTGATAAAGCAGTATGGCTGCGAATGTGACAAGCTGTGCAAGAATATGTGGAGATTTTTGTATGAGTGCATTCCAAAAATTAGAATATCTTAAAAATTCTGTTGTGTTTAAAATAAAAAAAAAAGACTACTACACATTTTATATTCATGACACATATTTTTAAAATTTGTTTGTTTTAATGCTGATATTCTTTGAATAGTAACTTAATCTCCAAATAAAATATTGTAGTAATTTTTGATTCTGGATTTCTGAGACTGGCTTTATGTGTAATATGTAAATATCACAGTTTTAGTCATTGATTATTGATATTTTTTATTAAATTAAAAACAAATTTTCACTTTTTTTTATTATATCCATTTTTTGATGGAGTGCTGTGTACAGAAAATACTACTGGTTAGACCATTCATCTTTAATCACTGCCTAAAAAAAATCACCCAGTGTCCTCACCCAACAGTGCGGTTTCACATTGGGCATCACTTTTGCTTAACAAAAAGCAAAACCAGTTTGGATAATATGTCAAAATTTGATCTGACTTTTGTCATTATGGGCTATTGGTGCAGCCACAACAGTATCAGAGGCTAAATGGGAAATTTAGCCCATCCCTGCATACAATTACATACTAATAATGGAAGTCTTAGTTACCTCGCTGGCACTACTACCACACCTGAGATGTAAATATAGTGATAAGTAGTCTTGCAGTGATGCATTTATTAAATATCACCCAGTATCTGACCAAAATGAGACAATAACTGTGTTTTCTGATTATTTTTACCATAAAGTAGTTTACCAAAGCATCAGAAAGAGTTAAGAAGAGCCTCAACAAGAGATTCTGCATCCCAGCATCCTCCCCATCCCACTGCCTCACGGTTGAGGACGGAACCGCCTGGGTAAAGTTGGTGCCGAGGTTTCTCCACATTCTAATCTCCGTGACTTCCTGCGCTAAAGCTGATAAATTGCATAAGAGCGAGCAACACAGGGACTGGGTGCCGGCCGGCCAGCTAAAGGTGACATCGTGGACATGACAAGCACACCAATCGGGCTGATATATCACAGCCTCTCGTCTCCATCAGAGAACCTCGACAGAGAGTCCACGGCGGGACCTCGGCTGGGGAGCGGCTCTTAAGCTGCCATTGCTCTGTTTTGACAAGGTGCTCATAATGAACATCTTTTCTAGGAGGAATGAAGAAGAAGAAGAAGAAAGAAAAGCGTGTCAGTGATGTAGTGGCAAACAAGTCGATGTTGAGTAACAGGTGGGTTTGGTCAGAATTCAAAGCGTGTCCCGGTCCTGCTGGGCGTCAGAAGGGACTCTGCTTAACATTCAAATGGCGGAGCTTCTGGCTAGTTTTAAAGAAGAAATGTCAGGTCATTATAGATTGCAATTTTTGCCTGAGTAAAATGAATACATGAAATCTTTATTACCCACTAGACGCGGGCGAAGGGTGGAGCGACAGCCTTGGAATAATTTCTCTTTTCCCGGCCTTCCCCGGGCGCAAAGTTTTACCCCCATCTTTCCCATTTTTTCCTCTTCTTTTACAAGTTCTCTCGCCTGTCATGTCAGGGTCAGTCTCTAATCACGTAAGGGGCTTGATCAAAGCGTCGGCAGCGAGTGAGAGAACACACAGCCTAATTTCTCACAGGCCACGGATTAAGCCTCTCTACTGACAGCGAAAAACCCCCCTCGCCTCAACCCTTTCCCACCCTTAGCAAAGCCCGCAGCTGACTCACTCGGAATCTTGACAGGTCCCGCACCTGTGCTAATCAGAAAGATTAAATATACGGGGAGAACCGGGACCCCTCTCGGCAGATAAAAGATGAGCTCTCCCCATCTCTAAGGCGAGCGATCAAAGGATCTGGAGGGAGCGTCTGAAAAACGCACCTGCTTTCAATACGGTACCCAGAGTACAGGCTGTGTTATCTTGTCCCGCGTGTGTATGGGACCACCAAAACCAGCCACCCACCAAACAAGCCCACTTCAGCATCCGTCTCAGAGAATGGATGCAGGAGCCGATATACAAGGAACAAGATTATCAGCCGGACAATCCTTCCAACAGTTTTTCACCTTCAGCAACTCAGAACTTACACACTACAAATAAATATGTTAAGGCAACTTATTGTTAAGTTCACCCAACTTGATATTTTTAGTAGTCTTAATTAATTTAGTAAAGTCACTTAATTAGGCAGGATGCTCTTCATCACACCGTGACATTATTTCCTCCTCTTGGGCTCAACAGAGCTGAAAGCCTACTTTATAACCAGCTGAGTAAACCCTACTGAGGCTGGATTAGCTTATCAGGGGACGTCTGTTTTTATTTACAGGTCTCCTCAGGTAAACTCCTCCATCAGGATGGCATTAAAATACATTTATGAAGGTTTATCAGTTTCTTTATTAAGCAGAACTGATGCTTGTTAGCCTGGTTGGGGCGCTGCTGAGGAAGTTCAAAATAAACGCGCTCCTATTGAGCTTTAGAAAAATTATAATTTCTAAATCGTTAAACTTCTTAATATTTATTAATACTGTTTATCACTAAATATGACTGCAAAAAACTAATCATCACTTATTTTATGTTTTTACATGACCAATTTAGACTTTAAAACAGTGGCTAGCTGCTTGCTAACCAAACCACACTAATTAGCTAACGCTTTATTGCGCAAAATTATAAAAACAGCAACACTGGCTAGTTTACATACACAACTTTATGAAACATTTTTATAAACTTTCTAATGTTAATAAAATTTTGTGAATAAAAAATGAGGAAAAATATAAACAATGTTGTTAGCCATTCAGCTCCATTCTTTCCAATTTAAATATGACTCACAGCGCCCTCTAGTGTTCCATTTCAGTTTATATTCATGTATATAACAGGAAGTGTAGTTTCCTTTTCCTCCACATAATATTCTCATAGGTAGAGAACGGTGCGGAATATCTTCCATCCACACCAATTTGTGTATTTAATGACTCTTCTATAGCTTTAGAATTGTTTGTTTTGAGGTTTGTGAAGGTTTTTGATGGTTAAAAGACTAAATACAGCTAATAGCAGTAGCCAAAAATCTTACGTCTGTGAAGCTAGCTGAAAAACAGTAGATCATTCAGTCTGAGGGGAAACTATTCAGACTTGGTGCTTCCTAATTTAAATAAAATCACAGGAGCTCCTGTAAAGGAAGAAATTACCCCAAGACCTCTGTAACTTAATTCATAGGGCTCAAGTGTTTTTCCTCTGATCAGGAGATCAGGAGTTCAAACCCCACTCATGCTACAGCTGCCTATAACTGGGATCCCATGCTGCGGGTAAGTCTAGTTCTAGTGGTGCTACATGATGGGAAAAGCCACAAACGGTGATTCAACATAAATTTTATAACATTTACTAATGAGGAATGAACATTGGTTTAGGAGAACATTTGAATAAACTGATTTGGTGAAGCTCAAGTTGAGTTAACTCCAAAACATAAGTGCAGTAAGACAGCATAACATTTTAGGTTTGGCTGAATTTGTATTTTTCAGTTTGGGTATATTAACTTGAGGCTTAAGATAAAAAAAAAATCAACATAAACTGAATTTGAAGCACATATTGTCATCTTTCAACAATAAATGTCTGCAAAACCTTCCATTTTCAAGCTGATGTATATTTAACTGTGGCTATTACTGCTACTGGTGGTGCAGCTTTCAGAGCCCATAGAGGAGCATCTAAGGGAACTGTTGGCTTGCGATGGTTTCAGGTTATGATTTCAAATAACAAGCATTTTATTGTTAAAAAAAACTTCAGCCTGGAAGACAGGAGTGATGATGAAAGCTCTGCTCCGTCCTTCAGACTGAAGGTTTTTCAGAAATGAAAGGCTCATTATTTGAAGCCGTGTTGAATTTGACAAGTTTTAGTCGGGTTTACTTCTGTACAATGCAATGCTTGCAGCTAATTACAAGCATAAAAGACTCAAAACTCACAATCCAGAGGCTGGTCTTGCCGCTTTGCCTTCAAGCATTACAGATCCATTTGTTGTCACAAGTAAACATGAATCAGACATTATACAAGGTGTACCTCAGGGATCAATTTTGGGCCCTCTTCTTTTCTATGTTCATTCATTTCCAATTTTAGTTTTTGTTAAGCCAATAACTCAATTGGCTCAAAACTTTTACTACCATGCCTACACTATATGGGAAAAAAGTATTGAGATGCTGGCTCATTCATTGTTTCTTCTAAAATCTAGTGTATCAAGTGTATTTTGAATTTCCTCACTGTGGAACTAATAAAGGATTATCTTAACTTATTAAAACTTTTTCCTGCTTTTGTTGTAGCCTCAGTGGAGGCTTTCTACTAGATTATGAAGCACTGATGTATGGATTTGATTGCATTCAGCCACATTCCCAACTGCACCAACTCATCACAAAAGTGTTGGATGGACCTGGGAACAAAGTTCCACAATGCTGAGGAGCTTTATACCCTCTAGCCCACACCTGGCACTATAAATAGTGCCAATAGGTTCATTTTAAGCCCCATTGCATTGGTAGTACATCTCTACAGGGACTAGACAAGCTGTATATACGTCTGTGTCAACATAAATACAGCTGAATGCCTTCATTAGAAGAGGTGTCCACAAACTTTTGGACAGGGTGTATTTGAGATGACTCAAGCTTATAAAATTTATCCCAGATTAAACAGTTTTGGTCCAAACCCACAGTAACACAATTCTCTTACTTTGACTTATGAATCTCACATTAGGACAGTTTGTCTCTGCAAACATATAGACCCTCATCCCTGCTTAACCTGGCTAATGCCTTAGCATCATCCAGACTCAATTAGCATACAACCATTTTTATTACTACAGTCCTGATAAAACCATAATTTACTTAAATACATTACATTTGAATTCAATATAAATATATCATGTACAAATGTCACAGTTGTAGTGCCGTATTCATTCCTTACAGTAAACATTTTGGACACCATTTTTAATATTTGGCCTTCTTTAGAGAGATTACTTTCATAACTGAAACATTTTCACTGAGCAGATCTGTTATGACTGATTTAATCACATTCAGTGTAAGAGGTAACTGTTAATTTATGATTGAGAGGGGTGGGAGGTGGAAATGTGATGTGTAATATTAAAATCATGGATTATATAATTAATTGCTTATGTAATAAGTGCACAATCCAGGTAGTGATGAGCAACATGATAATATGTCTCATAATAAATTTGACAAATATTCATTTCTGAGGACTTCATGGATATGAACAGTCCTCTTTATTAGTCGTCACCTTCAGTAAATCCAGATTTATTTCATGTAAAAGAATTAACACAAGCTAAAAAAAAAAAATAAGCTGAATTTGATGTAAAGTTGGCAGTGATGGGGACCCAAGTCACACGGGTGTCTCCACTCAGACTGGAGATTTAAATCTGGGTGCACACTACACAATTTCAGCCTCAATTCTGCTGCCACAGATTAATTTTAAAGATAACAACCCTCCAGCTCGGTAACACATTGCTGAGTGCACCCGCCACAACACTTGTGTAGTGTGAACGGTTCAGCGGTGTGCAAACTGTCGCAGACTCCACGATCATCTCAAACATGGCTGAAATTCTTTGCAGCGTATTGTCAGATTTTGTAGAGTGCAACAAATAGTAAGAACAGTGATGAATAATAGCCATTGAGAATGCTTACACACTGCAGGGTCTCAGAGTGCCAGGTCTCACTCTTTCCTTGCCGAGTCTCACTCCCACTCTTGCTCTCACACTGTCAGTTCTTGCCGTCTCACATCAGGTTCTTGCCCTCACACTACACGGTCATGCTCTTACAGCACGGTTTCACCCTCACACTGAGTCTTGCTCCCAAACTGCCGGGTCTTGTGTGACACAACTAAGACTTGCACTCACTCTCACACCGCTGGGTCTCACTCTCACACTGCTGGGTCTCACTCTCACACTGCAGTGTCTCACTTACACTGTAGGGTCTAACTCTCACACTGCAGGATCTCTCTCACACTGGAGTGTCTCACTCTCACACTGCAGTGTCTCACTCTCAAAATGCAGGGTCTCACTCACACTGCATGGTCTCACTCTCACACTGGAGTGTCTCACTCTCACACTGCAGGGTCTCACTCTCACACTGCTGGGTCTCACTCTCTCCCTGCCAAGTTTCACTCCCACACTGACGGATCTTGGTCTCACACAGTCAGTTCTCACCCTCTCACAGAAGGGTTTTCATATGGCAAGATCTCACTCTCACACTTCAAAGACTCACTCTAACACTGCAGGGTCTTGCTCTCACACAACTAAGACTTGCTCTCACAGCGCAGGGTTTCGCACTAAAACTGTCTGGCCTCATTCCCACACAACTGAGTCTCACTCTCACTTGGCCAGTTCTCACTCTCACACTGAATGGTATCACTGTCAGACTGCAGGGTCTCATTCTCCCACTGCAGTGTCTCCCTCTCACACACATGGTCTCACTCTCACATGGCCAGGTCTCACTCTCACACTGCTGGGTTTCATTCTCACACTGCAGGGTCTCACTGTCACACTGCAGGGTCTCACTCTCATACAGCAGTGTCTCACTTACACTGTAGGGTCTCACTCTCACACTGCAGGATCTCTCTCTCACACTGGAGTGTCTCACTCTCACACTGCAGGGTCTCACTCACACTGCATGGTCTCACTCTCACACTGCAGTGTGTCACTTACACTGTAGGGTCTCACTCTCACACTGTAGGGTCTCTCTCACACTGCTGGGTCTCATTCTCACACTGTAGGGTCTCACTCTCACACTGCAGGGTCTCACTGTCACACTGCAGGGTCTCACTCTCACACTGCAGGGTCTCACTGTCACACTGCAGGGTCTCACTCTCACACTGCAGGGTCTCACTGTCACACTGCAGGGTCTCACTCTCACACTGCAGGGTCTCACTGTCAATCTGTAGGGTCTCATTCTTACACTGCAGGGTGTCACTCTTACACTGTAGGGTCTTACTTACTCTGCAGGGTCTGTCTCACAGTGCAGTGTCTCACTCTCACACCACAGGGTCTCACTCTCACAATGCAGGGTCTCACTCTCACACTGCAGAGTCTCACTCTCACACTGCAGGGTCTCACTCTCACACTGGAGTGTCTCACTCTCACACTGCAGGGTCTCACTCTCACACTGCTGGGTCTCACTCTCTCCCTGCCAAGTTTCACTCC